>JANJGK010006723.1:0-25000 GCA_039081455.1 Macrobrachium rosenbergii
TTTTTTAGATATATAACACATGAGATCCTTAAATTACTTTATACCTTGTAAGGCTTTTTTTTTTACCGCTTAGATAAAATCCTCCATTTTATCCTTGAAGATTTTTCATTACAACAAAAATAAACCAGATTAAAAAATCACTCTCTTGTGGAGTAGCTTTGTCAGCTCCACAGTGTGTGATGTGTTTTTATTAAAACGTGCTTCATCAAAGAAAATAGGATATTTAGTCTTTACAATACAAGTATCCTAAAACTCATTAAAGCACTAAACCTTTTTTCCGATGTCGGGTGAGAAAATGCGTTTACCTTAAAAGGCCAAGATCCTGTGAAGGAGAATGAAAATTGCTTCCTTTTCCTGCAGATGAAAAACAGGTCTTTCACTTCCTTCCACTGGGGAGAGAGAGAGAGAGAGAGAGAGAGAAGAGAGAGAGAGAGAGAGAGAGAGAGAAAGGTGTTAGAGGTGATTGCAGAAATTTAAGTGACTAAGAAGAAAAGCCTCTTTTAATCATCACGGAATGTCGTACTGTAAACCTTACTTTTTCCTGAGCTTTCCTTTGATATTAGAAGGTATGATATAAAACGCTAATGTTTCTTTGTAATTTTATATTATATGAGTCAACTGGGCCGTGGCTTAGGTTATATGATAAATAATCTGGCGTTTTTATTTTTCGAAAGTTAATACCACTTTCCATATGACAATATTTTTAAGATGCCAAAAACGATATTAAGGTATTTCAATTATTTCTGGTAGTAGGCTTTTTTCCTACTGTTTTCCAGATCTCTTAAAACAGAAATTGAGTTTTTTCAACGTTAGAATTTTATATAAATTCTGCGGGATGATTTTTTTTTTATTTCAGTATAGCATAGATGAATTAATTTTTTACCAAGATTAAAAATGTTTTAGTCAGTTATGTTGATCTAAAAAATATAAGAATGAAATCATACTTTTATCTTAGGACAAATGTCATCGAAGCCAACGACTCTTTTTCAGAGCTTATAAATAGCGCGATGTACTTGTTTATCTTTATTCTCCCAATTTTTCCATTATTATTATTATTATTATTATTATTATTATTATATTATTATTATTATTATTATTATTATTATTATTATTATTTCAGAAGGTGAAACCTATTCATATGGAACAAACCCACAGGGGCCATTAACTTGAAATTTCAAGTTTCCAAAGAATGTGGTGTTCATTGGGAAGAAGTAAGAGAAGATAAAGGGAAATACTGAAAGAAGAGATCCCACTCACTTGATAGAAAAGAAAAAAACTAAATTAATAGATTAACAAATATTTTAAAAATGTATTGAAATGCAAGGAGAACAGTATTTGGGTAGCAATGCATTGCACCTTCGCTTGAACTTTTGAATTTCCAATTGCACGACATCCTCTGGAAGGCTGTTCCAAAGTCCAACATATTACTGAAAAGGGTAAATTATTAGATTCGTTATAGTTTTTCTTTGTAAAAAGTCTCTTGATTACCTTACCACCTAACTAGATGTAGAAGTAATGATTTATGTGTACATTCACTTGTATTATATATATTCTTATGTACCCATTTGTAAGTAAATACCGGTACTGGATAACTTACATAAATTGTTACCAGCTAACAAGAATGCTATCGAAACAATTAGCGAATTTATGTGGAAAATCAATAGTGGAGTCCAGAAGATGATTAAATCTTCAATAGATCTTTTTTTTTTTAATTAATTTATGTAAAAATCCATAGCGAGTCCAGAAAATTGTTCAATCTTAAATGCGTCTTTTTAAGACATTATAGTTCATAGAGATCAGAACTCTTCAACAATGCAGTCCAGGGGAATGATCTTTTTAAAGTAAATGGAAAGAATCTCAGAGAAATTTCACTGGAATAACTTTTGACGTGAAAATTACCACATCGTAATCAGAGTTTTATAGACAGGTTTTAGTTTTTTTGTAAAAGAAAACTATTGTCCCAGCCTTGTCTGTCCGTCCGTACTTTTTTGTCCGCCCTTGGATCTTAAAAACTACTGAGGCTAGAGGGTTGCAGATTGGTACGTTGATCATCCACCCTCCAATCATCAATCATACCAAATTGCAGCCCTCTAGCCTCAGTAGTTTTTATTTTATTTAAGGTTTTAAAGTTAGCCGTAATCGCACGTCTCGCACCGCTATAGGTACCAACAACACAGGTCACCACCGGACCGTAGCTGAGCTTTATGAGCCGCGGCTAAGAGTTTCATGGGCCGTGGCTGAGACCACCACCGGACCGTGGCTGAGGTTTCATGGGCCGTGGGTAAGGGTTTCATGGGCTGTGGCTGAGAGGTTCATACAGCATTATACGCTGTACAGAAAAATTCGTTTCTTCGGCGCATTTTTGACTAGTTTTCTGTAGCTTCCAAATATAAACGTTTTAATTAAATTGAGTCTTAATGGAGGTTCCCGTATCAAGAGGCGAATTTTATCGGGCGAAATCGAATTAGGCTCAAAATTCCCAAATGAAATTCTGCTCATAATTGCTCGCCAGTCACTGTTGACTGGACCAAGATAAAAATGTAATGCAGTTGCCGTTTCTTTTATTCCTTCCTTTCTTTCTTTTTCTTACGTTTAGGGTAACCTTTAAGGGAATAGACGTGGAAAATGGATAGGAGATAATATATAATTGAAATAAAACTATTATTATTATTATTTATTATTATTATTATTATTATTATTATTACTTCTTTTCTTTTTTTTCTTTCTTTTTGTTACGTTTAGAAAACCTTTAAGGAAATAGACGTGGTAAATGGTAGGAAGATAATATATAACTGGAATCAAAGGTATTATTATTATTATTATTCTTATTATTATTATTATTATTATTATTATTATTATTATTATTATTATTATTATTATTATTATTATTACCGTTTCTTTTCTTTCTTTCTTTCTTTTTCTTACGTTTAGGATAACCTTTAAGGGAATAGACGTGGAAAATGGATAGGAGATGATATATAACTGAAATAAAAGCAATTAATATTATTATTATTATTATTATTATTATTATTATTATTATTATTATTATTATTATTATTATTATTATTGTTATTATTATCATTGCTAAGAAATTTCAAATCTCGTGAAAAACAATCTGTGTAATAAAAATCCACAATTATATAGTAAAATTTATTACTATGTAAAAAAGTCTTTGCTTGTTTATTTTACATAGTAATATAGTTTACTATATAATTGTGGATTATTATTATTATTATTATTATTATTATTATTATTATTATTATTATTATTATTATTATTATTATTATTATTATTATTATTAGTCTTTACTGCCTTTCAGAGGTATAGTAATTTCATTCTCTGTTTTGCAGGACAGAATATTTTGGAGTTTTTCCCTCTATGAACTGGAAGAGGCAATTTTATATTCCCAATATGGACCTCAAAGGTGGTGCATATATGTCGTACAGGTAGGTAACGTTGTTTATGGATGTGGAGTTTTTCAAAATATGTTATATATACACAGTATATATATTTATATATAAATAATATATATATATATATATATATATATATATATATATATATATACATATATATATAAAACTACATAACATATATATATATATTAGTAAAATGTCATAAACTGTCAAGAGAACCGCCCAGAAATAGAAATTATATCAGACTCATAATCGTATGAGTCAATAAGTTGGTGAACAAATCCACTGTGATATTTTAAAGCATATTATTTAAAAATGTACAAAGCTGCTTTTTTAAAATCCGCTTTGTTTTCGGAAGCACTTTTTTTTTTGCACATTTTAAAGTGTCCTTACAAACGCATCACCGTGAATTTGTCCCCCAAAAATAACGATGAAAAAGGTAAATTTCAAACTTAAACCGGATGGCACATTTGAATTGAGAAGCATCACTGGATTCTTAAGTGGCTTTCCTGATACACGAATACATTTTTTAAAAGAGTTCGATTTAATGTCACTGGAATTTCATCAGTTTTAGTATGACAAGTGGTATTTGTTTACCATTGGTGTATTCAGGGTTAGATACTGATATATAGGAAAGATATGAATAAAATTCTTTTCCGGTTTTAAGCACGATCGTCATTTTTGTCATTGACATGAATATGACTGATAAAAGTTATTTTTAGATGAATTATGTTTTATAGTTCAAAGCGTTTACCATTTTTGTCTGGTCTATGTGTCGCAGTATATAAGAGGATACATTTCACAGCCTTTCTTGCTGTGCTTATGAAAAACAAACAAGCATTTAATAAGTGAGAGAATGACCATAACGGTGTAGAATTATTTTCTTTATTGATAACCAGTGGTCCTATTGCGCACATGAGCGCATGCGCATACACATACATACAACCACACCCTCAAAACTCACAGTAGCGGTTGCCAAGCCTGCTGCTGTGTGTAATATTTTGAAGTTTATAATAATTTTTTTTATTGTTTATAAGTTTTATGTCCGAGTATGTTTAAAAACCATGCAAATATATTTTTCCTATGTGGTCCGCTCAGCCAAATAAAGCAATAGGGAAATTGAATGTTCTTACTATATTTCAATCATGCGAAAATACAGAAAATAAGGGCTTGAGTTTAATATCTGCATATGTAAACGAGTAAAAACTGCGCCGAAGAAACTTCAGCACAATCGAGTTTTTTGTACAGCCGCTACATCGTATAATCAAGGCCACCGAAAATAGATCTGTCTTTAGGTGGTCTCGGTATAATGCTGTATGAGCCGCGGGCCATGAAATTTTAACCACGGCCTGGTGATGGCCTATTCTACTATATCGTTGCCAGAACAACGGTTATGGCTAACTTTAACCTAAAATAAAACAAAAAACTTATAAGGCCTGAGGGCTGCAATTTGGTAGTTTTTAAGATCTGAGGGCGGACAGAAAAAGTGCGGACAGAAAAAAGTGCGGACAGAATAAAGCGCGGACGGACAGACGAAGCCGGAACGATAGTTTTCTTTAACAGAAAACTGAAAAGCAATTACAACAGGAGAGTGCTAAGTAAACTGACAGTAGTTTTACGCCAACAATAAGAATACGGACATATAATTTCACGTTCAAATAAGAATATAACTACACCGAATGTAACGCGGTCATGCACGAGTAATTAAATGCACGATTACTCACCAAAATGAGTGAGAACAAGCAAACGCCACAGATGAACGAAGCCAAACCTTAACGCTGGCAATATTCGGAGGGGGGGGCAAAATTAAAGTCTGAATATTCATGAGTATTTGGGTCCGGCAGACATCACAATAAAAACGAAACACGCTCGCACGATGTTCGTTAATATGCACCGACGAAATTTCTCACCATTTGTGGCGGTGGCTGTGACATATAATCCGCGCTAGAACTGGTGTCAGATCGGTGGGGTTTGTCTGCCAAATTATATCCAGTGGTGGTCATTCATTCGCTTGTTTTAGCTGCCGTCGTGTTTTAGGAGGTATTGTGCCAATAAGAGAGTTAATTGCGCATAACTGATAAGGAAAAATGAGGTAAGAAGAGTTTAATTATTAAGGAGGGGTGTTCCAACTTTTGTGCCGTTGTGAATTAAATAGCGGGACGAGAGTTGGATTTAAATTGAATGACGAAAACTTAATTAAATTCGTGGGCGAGAGGTGAATTAAATTAAGGGACGAGATGTGAATTAAATTGGGAGGCGGGAGGTGAATTAAATTGGGGGACGAGAGTTGAATGAAATTGAATAACGAAAAATTAATTAGATTTGTGGACGAGAGGTGAATTAAATTCAGGGACGAGATGTGAATAAACTGGGAGACGGGAGGTGAATTAAATTGGGGAACGAGAGTGAATTAAATTGGATGACGAGATATTAATTAAATTTGTGGACGGGAGATGGATTAAATGAAGGAACGAGAGGTGAATTAAATTGGGAGACGGGAGGTGAATTAAATTGGGGGACGAGAGTTGAATTAAATTGGATGAAATTATATTAATTAAATTTGTGGACGAGAGATGAATTAAATTAAGGGACGAGATGTGAATTAAATTGGGGAGACGGGAGGTGAATTAAATTGAGGGACGAGATGTGAATAGAATTGGGGATGAGAGGTGAATTAAATTGGGGTACCAGAGGTGAACTAAATTGAGGGACGGTATGTGAATTAAATTGGGAGACGAGATGTAAATTAAATTGGGGGACGAGAGGTGAATTAAATTTGTGGACGAGATGTGAATGAAATTGAGGGACAAAAGGTGAATTAAATTGAGGACGAAAGGTGAACTAAATTGAGGGACGAGATGTGAATTAAATTGGGAGACGTGATGTAAATTAAATTTGGGACGAGATGTAAATTAAATTGGGCGACGAGAGGCGAATTAAATTGAGGGACGAGATGTGAATTAGATTGGGAAACGAGATGTAAATTAAATTGGGGGACGAGATGTAAATTAAATTGTGCTACGAGAGGTGAATTAAATTGAGGGGCGAGATGTGAAGTAAATTGTGGGACGAGAGGTGAATTAAATTGAGGTATCAGATGTGAATTAAATTGTGCGACGAGAGGTGAATTAAATTGAGGGATGAGATGTGAATTAAATTGTGGGACGAGAGGTGAATTAAATTGAGGGACGAGATGTGGATTAAATTGAGGGACGAGATGTGAATTAAACTGGGGGACGAAAGTTGAAATACATTGTAGAACGAGAGGTGAATTAAATTGTGTAACGAGTAGTGAATTAAATTGTGGGATGATAAGTTAATGAAGCTGCGGAACGAGGAGTGAAATAAATTGGGGACGAAAGTTGAAATACATTGTGTGACGAGAGGTGAATTAAATTTTGGGACGAGAGGTTAATTAAATTGTGGAACGAGGAGTGAATTAAATTGGGGGGACGAGAGACGGTAACAGACGACGAGGGGTGAATAAACCATGGGTCCTGGCCCCCAGATGGTCGTTTAGAGTAAGCGGATGAATTAAAAATACTTGGAAAGAGTGACAAGAAAACCCACACATTTATGGACGTAGCTGCTTTAGAGGAATATGATGAAGAAGAAAACAAGTGTTTTGTGGTTAACAACTGATGCGTAAAAGCAGTATTCAGCGGTCAAGAGAATTATCAAGAATATGAAAAGAATTATAATCAGAAATTCAGTAACGCTTCAGTCAACACTTAACACACGTCTGGTTGTGCCCCGATGAACAGTCATTAAAAAAGGATAACAGATTATTTATTCATATTTTTTATTTGTTCCTCCATTAACTTATTAATTAATCACTTTTTTTATAACTGATCTTTTCATTTTGTATTTCCTATTATCTTTTGTAACTTCTTTTTCAATGAACACTATATTCTTTATAAGATTGAATTTCGGGTCAACGACCCCTATAGGCTTGCTCCAAATGAATAGGGGTTTATCTTGAGAATAATAATAATAATAATAATAAATAATAATAATAATAATAATAATAATAATAATAATAATAATAATAATAATAATCTCCGATTCGATTTTCATGGATGACAGTTAAACCAGGAATTACACAAGGTGAGAATGAATTTCAAAAAATAATGATTTTAGTAGACCTCCTCCTACTGACATTCATTTTTTTTAACTCTAGAAATTGAGGGGAGCGTTACAAAGGACGAAATCTGGAGTAAAAATAAATATTTCTCCAATACAGAAAATATCATAAATGAAATGCGAATAATTAACTATAGAAAACTTGACACTAAACTGGTATATAAACATAAAACACAAATAAAAACAAGTTTAAAAATGTGTTGGAGTTTCTTCGGCACAATAGAGTTTTCTGCACGGCGTATAATCAAGGCCAACGAAAATAGATCTATCTTTCGGTCGTCTCGGTATAATGCTGTATGAACCGCGGCCCATGAATCTTTAACCACGGCCCGGTGGTGGCCTGTCCTATATCATTGCCAGATGCACGATTATGGCTAACTTTAACCATAAATAAAATCAAAATTACTGAGGCTAGAGGGCTGCAATTTGGTATCTTTGATGATTTGAGGGTGGATGATCAACATACCAATTTGCAGCCCTCTAGCCTCAGTAGTTTTCAAGATCTGAGGGTGGACGGGGCAGACAAAACCTGCACAATAGTTTTTCTTTTACAGAAAACTAAAGAAAGACCGGAACATACAGGTGTGAAGAAAGAAACAAGAAAATGGAAGGAAACGTTCCCCTAACGCGACAGCATATTGAATGGAAAGATGATCATTCAATGAATAATGAAATCTGGAGTTATAAATACATCCCAGAGTGAAAATCGGGTCTCGGAGCAGTTCCACTTCGCTGACCTTGCGGGATTCTTGTGAAGGAAACCAGAATTAATGACCCATGAGATCCTTAAATAAAAGGAAAAGGAAATGAAGATTCTAAAAAAAAAAAAAATGATTGGTCAGAGAGAGAGAGAGAGAGAGAGAGAGAGAGAGAGAGAGAGAGAGAGAGAGAGAGAGAGAGAGAGTATCAATGATATAAAGTTACACTGTGATCAACCACTTCTCTTTTAAGCCCAACTCTCTCTCTCTCTCTCTCTCTCTCTCTCTCTCTCTCTCTCTCTCTCTCTCTCTCTCTCTCTCCTCTCTCTCTCTCTCTCTCATTATACGTAACCCTAATAATGGTATCTTTCCTTTTAAAACTAATATTCTCACTAATAGCAAAAGCAACAGAAATCACGAGTTATCTGACTGATTCTAACAGAAAAAGGAAATAAATGTTTGTCCTTGAGGTCCATAGTTACGGCCATAAGGATTCACTCATTGCAAAAAACAAAATCATTATTTACTGCACCTGCTTGAATATCCCAGTATTCAAATCAGTCAGTCCCCAGTGACATTATTCATATTCTATACCAGCATTTGAATGGCATAACCTAAAACTGGAAACGCCCATTTAATTTTAATGTATATCCAAATAACTTGAAAAAACTTCTGCTTCTGCATTATAAAGAATACTTCAGGACAAAGTTTTGTAGATGAATACGCCTAATTTTAAGTTAGGGACATACATAAGCGTAACTTGTATATTTCTCTTCTTCTTCTTCTTCTTCTTCTTCTTCTTCTTCTTCTTCTTCTTCTTCTTCTTCTTCTTCTTCTTTTAACGCGCTTTCTACTAAGGAAAACCAAAATCCATCCTACTGCAAGGTGTCGTCATATATCTCATCAATCTGAATATACTTAGGCATCTGCAATTAGGCATACAATAGAAGATTACATTAAAATAACCTTAAATCACTGATACAATGCAATACAGCACATTAGGAAAGTGGATTTTGTAGACGCATTGTCATTCGCAAAGATCAATACCATAACAAAGCGGCAACAGATCCTCTTTCGAAACCAGCCCCACTCAGTACCAAGAAAACTGATCCTTTTGTTTACAAACCAAAACGCTGAAGAGTGGATTGTTATTCACTGTAAAAATCTTTGAATATTTACCGAGACGCGATGGATGAGCTGGAGAAACGACAGTTGGGAAAATGTATAGAAAAAGCGAACTTAAAAATCAAAGTGGTTGTTCTTTGTTTATTGTTAGCAGGAACAACTCCCTTGAATAAGAATCTATGATATACAGTTGTATGATGGATGAGCTGAACAGAGAAACACAAAAGCCAATAGAGAATCCATAGAAGATTTTAGTTTTACTTCAATCATTTTGAAGTACATTCCTAATTAACAAAGTAAAGATTCATTAAAATCAGGCTCTTCTAAGATGAATAACCGACAAAGTTGATTTAGGACAAATAACCAAATGTGTATTTTCTATTATCGACAAACAAAAGACACGAGGAATTAGGTAAAAACAGGGGTCTAGAAAGGATAATTAATATTCTATGTAGGTTTCTTTACCTATTGAAAGGGTTTCCATTCTTGGGCAATACGGTCTGTCGCTCTGTTTGTAGCTATTATCATTTTCCTGAAGAGTATATTTAAAAGACATAATTACGAATACCTCCTGATGCTAATGTTGTAATCCATGCATATATGTGTGTGTGTATGTATGTATGTGTGTATATCTATATTCTTAAATATATATATATATATATATATATATATATATATATATATATATATATATATATATATATATGTATGTATATATATATGTATATATATATATATATATATATATATATATATATATATATATATATATATATATATATATATATATATATATGTAATATATATATATATAGATATACAGTATATATATATATATATATATATATATATATATATATATATATATATATATATATATATATATATATATATATATGCTCACTCTCCATGAATCTTGGCAGCCAGTTCCACAGTTCCAGACTTCCCAACATCAAAATCATGATGAAGAGCTCTGGCCCAAATGCAGCAATAATTCCTAAATTATTTGACACTGGGACGACGTCGTAATCCCAGAAAATGTAAGCGTTTCCAATACGGGAAACACATTTGTCCACCAAGGCTGAATTACTTGTGTTATCCATCCGAGAAGTGTTTTATATTGTAGGTCTCTGGCACAGGGTAAACTCGCCGAGATCCTAGGATATATATGAAGATTTATCGGTAGATTTCGCCTTTATTCTTATGTAGTCATGGCGCAGGGATAATCCAAATGGATTGATTATGTTCAGTCTCAGATGTTTGTTTGAATTTGTTTCTTATTTCATATCCCACTGATATTTCTTAGTATATGGAATGAAAACACCTTTTTCCCTTTGAATTTTGCATCGAAATACTCAGAATATTCTATGGAAACATACACACACACACACACACACACACACACACACACACACACACACACACACATATATATATATATATATATATATATATATATATATATATATATATATATATATATATATATATATATATATATATATATATATATATATATATATACACAGATTGAACATTCTTGAAAATTTTAAAATGATCCATACCTCCTGGAAGTGACACCTTCCGCTCTCCTCTCTCTCTCTCTCTCTCTCTCTCTCTCTCTCTCTCTCTCTCTCTCTCTCTCTCTCTCTCTCTCTCTCTCTCGATTTATGTAACAACGAACCAAGAATGTTCAAAAGGTCACAGGGGTGAGTGAGACTCGCAGAGGCGGAAAAAGATGAAGGAACAGAGAGATTTATCGCCGGAGGAGGAAACTTTTTAAAACTCGATCCCGATATTTCACATTCAGTGAGAACGTAGTTGAGGACAAAACTGATTTCGATTCGACTGCAAATATATGATGTTGAAATGAGATTTAGTCGTCTTTGATTACGTTCGACTCCTTAGGTATGATATTGAAATATTTATTCTTCCTTGATTAAATTCGACTCCTGAAATACGATATTGAAATATTTAGTCTTCCTGGATTAAATTCTGCTTATTAAATATGATATTGAAATATTTATTCTTCCTTGATTAAATTCGACTCCTGAAATATGATATTGAAATATTTATTCTTCTTGATTTAATTCGACTCCTTAAATATAATATTAAAATATTTATCTTTCCTTGATTAAATTCGACTCCTGAAATACGATATTGAAATATTTATTCTTCCTTGATTAAATTCGACTCCTTAAGTATGTTATTGAAATATTTATTCTTCCTTGATTAAATTCGACTTCTTAAGTATGATATTGTAATAGTTATTGTTTATATTTCCTTGATTAAATTCTACTCCTTAAATATGATATTGGAATATTTGTTCTTACTTGATTAAATTTGACTCCTTAAATATGATATTGAAATATTTATTCTTTCTTGATTAAATTCGACTTCTTTAATAGGATATTGAAATATTTATTCTCCTTGGAGCAAATTCGACTTCAAAAATATGATATTGAAATATTTAATTCGAGTCCAAAAATATGATATTAAAATGAGAATTAGTTTCACTGGAATAAATTCGACTCCGAAAACATGATATTGAAATGAGATTTAGTGTTCTTTGAATAAACTCGACTATAAAATATGATACAGAAGTGAGATTTAGTCTTCTTTGATTAAATTTGACTCCAAAAATATGATATTGAAATATTTATTCTTGTTTGGTTAAATTCGACTCCAAATATATGATGCTGAAATGGGATTATTCTTCTTTGCTTAAATACGTCTCCAAAAATATGATATTTTATTGAAATTTTATCTTCTTTCATTTGATTCGACCCCCAAAATATAAAATTGAAACGAGATTTAGTCTTTCTTAGTTAAATTCGACTCCAAAAATATGATATTTTAATGATTTAGTGTTCTTCGACTAAATTCGACTCCAAAATTATGATACTGAAATGAGATTTAGTCTTCGTTGATAAAACTCAACCGCAAAACTATGCCATAAAATGAAATGTAGTCTTCTGTAATTTTATCGTAGGGTGGTTGTGTACATTTTTATTTATCAATATAAGTTTAAAAGACAAGGACAAGGAAAATTAATGCATGTATATTGAGAGAATTATCTTCCTTAACGAAAATTCATCGAAAATCCACTAGTCAACATAGTCCCGTAAGGGGGTAGTGCCACCAGTGCACCTCATGCGGTGCACTGTAGGCATTACTAAAGGTTCTTTACAGCGTCCCTTCGGCCCCTAGCTGCAACCCCTTTCATTACTTTTGCTGCACCTCCATTCATATTATAATTATTTCGTAGTGCAACTGCGAGGTTTTCCTCCTGTCACACCTGTCAGACCCACCTACTCTCAACTTCCTTTCCAGCGCTGAACGACCTCTTAGGTCCCAGCGCTCGGTCTTTGGCCTAAACTCTATATTCCATTCCATTCCACTAGTCAGCATGGTAAATTCGATTTACAAGGAAGAGAATAAGAATGAGTAGTCCAGTACGCAAACTTCCCCAAACATTATTCCTTGCTCAGGTGGGAGTACCAAGTCTAAAGTTTGTAGCAAACTTCCCTCAAGTTTGAGGCAACAAGGTAACTTAACAGAGACAATGAAGGTAGAGATTAGGGAGACCTTGTCTAAGTTGGAGTTATTCTCTCTCTCTCTCTCTCTCTCTCTCTCTCTCTCTCTCTCTCTCTCTCTCTCTCTCTCTCTCTCTCTCTCTCTCTTATTTGGCGTTTCCCTTATCCGAATTCTTAACATGGTAATCTGTAGTCTAATACCATTGTCAGTTACTGAAAATTACGGGAAAATATCATATATATATATATATATATATATATATATATATATATATATATATATATATATATATATATATAATATATATATATATATATATATATATATATATATATATATATATATATATATATATATATATAATATATATATATAATATATATATATATATATATATATATATATATATATATATATATATATATATATATATATATATATATATATATATATATATATATATATAGGTATGTATACATATATATATTTATATTTATACACATATATATGTATGTATATATATCTATATAGTAAACCCGCCGTATTCGAGGGGGATGCGTACCAGATACCGCGCCCCCCCCCCCAACAAATAGTTAAAATCCGCGAATAGTTGACACCGCCCCTCTAAAAACGCTTATAACTGCCTATCTTCAAAGTTCAAATACCAGATGTGTACTTAAAGTATCATCCTACATCAAATACAGTATGTGTGTGTATATATATATATGTATGTCTGTGTCTGTGTGCATATGAAAGTACATAAACAAGGACTTTTAAATGTATAAATTTACACAATTAAAATATCAATGTTATCCTGGGGTTTTATCATAGGAAATTATATATAAATCAAAGAGGTTCAGTTGGATAAAATGTCTTGCTCATATTTCATATTTAACTTTGCACTTCTCAACTGACTTTTCCTGAGAGTCTCATACTTATTTGCATAATTCCTTAGCAGGGACGCAAACCTTTGAAGTAATATTTGATTACCGATGTGGTGGACAATTTCTTCGTTTACTGATTTTATTAAGAAGTATTATGGGCAGGGAAATTACAAATAACTTAGTTAGACGACTTTAAACTTACTTTGAATGTTATATTTAACACGGTTGAAAATTCCTTTCTTTTCAGCTTTACTTACATTTTATTGAATAATGAATCTTCCTCAGGATTTCTGAGATTGTTGAAATACTTCTCTCTTGATTGTCTTTGATTTTATTCGCTATTCTTTCTCTATGTATAGAAATAATTAACTCTACAGAAAACATTTCCAGTAAAGATATTTCATTTACATATACTGTGAACTATTAGCATGGCACCTGTTTGAAGAAAAAGAGATCTCAAGATCAAACAGTCAGTTAATTGTTCTGTGCATGGGACAGTTAACTGATGGTTTAAATTCATGGAATGTACATAGACCAAAATGTTGAGAGCATAAGATCTTTATCTCTTGATTATTCATGGGTTTTCTATGAAGATATCAGCAACCGGGAAGTGATAAATGAAGTAGTTAAATATTTTGAGAAAGTTATATAAGTGATGATTTCTTAATATGATTAAAACCGTGTTGTGTATATAGTTACAACCACTCTGAAACCTAAAATGAAAATATTATGTTAATTATGAGCTACATGCCAAGTTTGCTATATCTTAACGAAGTTTGGCTGTAACATAACTGGTCCTATTACGAATGCTAGAATCCTAATAAAAAGGTTCTTACGAGATCATTTGTTTGGCCACCATTGTAACGAAAATAAATTCATCATATCTGAAATAAAACAAAACTTTGTGTGAAAAAACATGTAAATTCGAATGAGGTTAAGGTGATAGAAGTTTCAACCATTAAATAGAAGATATAGTGAATTTATTGGGATTAAAGTGAAACGTTTTTGGAAATATATACGGAGCAAAATATAGAAAGTAATTTTGAAATATTACACATTTTCATATGAGAAAAGTAAATGAATAGATATTTAGAATTAATAAATGATAGAAGAAAAAACCTTAACACTTAAAAGATGTCTCTATTTAGTATGTATAATTCAGCTTATTTCCTCCGTCGCGAACAAAACTGGGTGAGAAGAATAAGGAAAAGAAAAGCAAAAATTTGGTGAAAGCTTCCTCTCAGAACGTAATCTCTACGAGGCAGATATGAGCTGGGAATCCGGAAGGACGAAGCCACCAGCATTTGTGTCATAATGGAGCTTTGTTCTAGAGCTCTGTCCGGCCCAGATGCTCTCTGGTGTTATAAGAGCCTCGAAGATTAGAGTCTTTATCCAGGGAAAAAAGTAATGCCATCACTCCAGGAACTGCAAGATGTTGGCCAGAGCTGGTCGCTTCTTATTTTCGGGAGGAAAGACTTTTGCTCTGTAAAAATTTTTAATACTGATTAGGAGGTCAGCTCTAATTTTAAGAGGGGTAGACGTTGGGGATTTCGTTTGCTCTGTGAAAATATTTATTATCGATTTTGGGATGATGTTTCGTGAATTCTGTTTGTTGGTTTGTCGCTGCAATGCTAGCAGAGAGGTGAAAATCACACTTTGTCTCCAGTTTTAGAAATGAGTAGATATATGCAAGAAGACAAGTGTATGTAAATTTACAAAGGGACGAACAAACGTGTATGGGTATATATAAGCACAGTAACACATGCACAAGTTTTATATGTGTATATATATGTGTGTGTGTGCTTATATATATATATATATATATATATATATATATATATATATATATATATATATATATATATATGTGTGTGTGTGTGTGTGTGTGTGTGTGTGTATATGTATATATATATATATATATATATATATATATATATATATATATATATATATATATATATATATATATATATATGTATATATATATATATATATATATATATATATATATATATATATATACATACAAGCATTAAGCTACAATCTTCCTTTAATATCCAATTCACCCTACCTCGGGAATAATATTTTTCATATATGTTACCCGAAGGGGAATTTTTTAGTTGATAATGGGTTCGTCGTCTCGTGGTCACTTGTTGGCCGTGTGGTTAAAATTCGCGTCACTGTAGTCCTGAGTTCTTGTCTTCCGTGGTTCGAGCTCACGAGACGACGAACTTATTATCAACTAAAAAATTCCCCTTCGGGTAACATATATGAAAATATATTATTCCCGAGGTAGAGTGAACTGGATATTAAAGGACGTTTGTAGCTTAATGCTTGCACAGTATATGAATCATGGTGATGTGATAAAAATTCATATATATATATATATATATATATATATATATATATATATATATATATATATATATATATATATATATATATATATATATATGTACTGTGGAGACGGTGATAAAATTTGTTTATCAATACCCTTTCTGTTTTAATTCAGTACGAGAGTCAGAGGGCTTTTCGATGGATAATCTTTTGCTTATGGCTTCAAAATCAATTCATTATCACGAAATTCCCACATCACAAGTTTCCCCTCCACAGGTATGCTTTTTGTAACTCATACTGATGGATTTATTTGACGATAAATACCTTCGATTCACTGTTCCTTCTTTCCTTGCAAAAACCCTGAATAATCTATCTGCAGACTTTCCAGTAGCTTTCGACCAACATGCTGCCATAAACAATGCTTTTCTCCAAAGCGTCGAAAGCAGCTGAACGAAAACGAACGAAAGCTATCGAAATTCCTGAACGCAATTAAGTAACTCGGCGTCATGATGTACGCGTTGTTTATGTTATCTGCTTCATGAACTTCGGAATAAAAATCGCTTAATAGATGACTACCCTCGCCCTCCCACACTCCAGTAGCGTTAAGGATGATGCAACTAATCCACTTTCTGTTGATGTATTTCATTAAGTGGAAAACATGTTTTCCCTGGGACATTATACTGGAACGTACGATTATATGAAAGTTATTGATATTTCACCTTCTTGTTATTATTATTATTATTATTATTATTATTATTATTATTATTATTATTATTATTATTATTATTATTATTATTATTATTATTCGGAAGATGAGCCCTATTCGTATAGAACAATCCCACAGAAAGGAGAGATCAGTTATTATAAAAGAAAAATAAACTAAAAATGAACAAATAAATATATGAAAATTTAAGTAAATTATAAGATTACAAGAAATGTTTTAGGGTAGAATTGCATTGCATCTTGGCTTCAACTTTTGAGGTTTCAGTTGCACAACATCCTCAGGGAGACTGTTCCACAGTCCAACGCTTTGAGGAATAAAGGACCTCTGGAACTGAGAACTGAAAATGAATGATTAATGGTGATAAATGGTTTGTAGTAAGGAGTTCCTAAAACTTTTTAAAATGCAAATTTGAATGGAACAAGCAACCACGGTGAAAATGGTAGACCTGCCTTTTGAGAAGAGAAAGCTAGCAAGAATAGAGAAAGTTTAAGCAGAAGGAGATTTTCGAACCCTGACAGTAGAGGGACTGAAACAGTCAGTGACCCTTGCCTTACGAAAATACACGATTTCAACAGAGCAAATTTGGGAATGAGTATCCTCACAGGTGTTACGAGAAAGTCTAAGAGAATTATTTTTAATTATTTCTTATCAGTTACCAGAAAAGATTTAATAGGAACTGCATGAAATGATTAAGCAGCAAATGAAATAAACAGTAACCAAAAAGTGTTTTCACTATCAACCTGATATTTCAGTAATATGACCAAACATTTACAATGTATAGAAAGTGGCACCAAAGAATTATAAAAAAATGTTCTATTTTGAGTTACAGGACACTTTTATTTCGTAAAAGTAAATTGTTCTTTCATTAAATCAAATTGATATGTGCTTTTCAATTTTCTAGTAGAAAACCACAAAAAATTTTTCTAGTCTATGAAATAAGAATTTCAACATTGTGACTCAAGTTAACATTGAGTAGGTAGATAAAGTAGCCTGAAAAATTTTTATCACGAAATTTTCCAAGTTGCCAATGTATTTTTATTTATGAAAAGAAGATCGCTTTACGCTGAACCAAGCCAATGTGTGCTTTTCAATATTCTTGTAGTGAATGCTAAAAACTTTTTGTAGTTCCTGTGAACTAAGAAGAATTTGAGACTGAGAAACGATTCACCTCAATGTTTACGTTCAAGATAAAAATTTCCTAGAGAAGAGTTAAAAGAAGTAAGAACGAACGTGAGATATCCCTAGGAACGTCGAATGCAATCTCCGAAAGACCGTCTTTTCCGATGTGGAGTGATTTTCTCCCTGTGTTTGCTGACCGGATTAAAGAGCAGAGAAGGAAACTGAGGCGATTTTCCAAAGTGGATTAAACTCTTGTTGACTTTTCTGCTTGACTTTTCTGCTTGAGTTAAGATTTGAAGAGGAGGGCTTCTGTTGTTATTATTATTATTATTGTTATTATTATTATTATTATTATTATTATTATTATTATTATTATTATTATTATTATTATTATTGTTGTTGTTGTTGTTGTTGTTGTTGTTGTTGTTGTTGTTGTTTTTGTCAAAAAAATACTCATAGTAGCATGACTCTTGGAATGGAGAAACAAATTAACAGTAATGTATGGGTACAGATAAATTCGTACTCATACATAATTGTGGATTTGTGTCTACATTATTATTATTATTATTATTATTATTATTATTATTATTATTATTATTATTATTATTATTATTATTATTATTATTATTATTATTATTATTAGGTAAAAGTAAAACTTATGTCCACAATAATTTTGTGCAGATGTGCTAATTCCATTTAGATTCTAATAACTCAAGGTAACAAAAAATTTGGAGGAACTGTTATGTTATGTAGAACAGACCTAAAATGTCATTTATTTGGAAAGAATATACTACAGTAGGGTACAGACGATCACGAATAACAAATGAAAAAGAAATAAACACAGATAATTCAAGAACCAGATAAAAATATGCTTACAATAATAGGAATATCAGTTAGAAAAACACGTAAATAAATCACGATAGTAATATGCTTACAATAATAGGAATATCAGTTAGATAAATACGTAAATAAATCACGATAATATCTTAAACCAGTATTATTTCGTTAGTTTGGAAAAGGATGCCATAAGTTGGATGCTGCAAAGACCAGTAGGACACGAGAATCCAAGGGAATCCTAATTGACGACAAGAAACAAATATATCGCTAGGTTTTATGTGTCTGCTGGATGCCGAAAGATTGATAGACGATAATGACAGTTATTTTCTTTTATTGCCGTTCGAAATCTACTCAGGTCCATATGGGGCCTCCTTAAAAGAGAGATCGGTGACTGGTAAAAAAAAAACGAAAATTAAAAAAAGAATTGATACACGCACCTACGATCAATAATCGTAAAATAAGTTGATGGAAACTGGCACAAAACAGCAAGTATAACTTCGGAAGTCTAATAGAGTCGTGTTATATATCTTTCGCCCTGTTAGAAGATTTGCTGCAGGAAATAATTTCGTCCAATAAATTCTGCCAACGTTGACACAAATCCCGTCAGATTTATTGGGAAGTCATAAGATATCTCAAATGCTTAAGGACATAGAACGGCTGGCCCAATATTTTAAACAAATTCAGTGGCCTCGCTTGTAAATTATTCTACGGTAAATCTCGCTGAATTTACGTGCAAGAAATATTCTTTCTTCGTGCGCGAGGCTTTGGAGGTAATCATTTACTTCGTTTTTCTTACAAGACGTGGATGTTCCACTTGCTGAAATATGCAATCCACGGTCACTAGACTGTTATATGGGAGGTGACAAGTATATTCCTCCTCTGTATGTTTATCTTTTTTTCCCATAATTATTTTGAATAGGGTAAATGTCTACGGGAATTTTCAGCCAACTGGGTGTTACTAGATTGCAAGTTACTAAAACTATCTCTTATGGGTGGGGGGATTTGGCTCATTGATCAATTATCTGTATAATCGATTTGCTATATACACACACGCACACACATATAAACGTACATATATATATATATATATATATATATATATATATATATATATATATATATATATATATATATATATATATATATATATATATATATATATATATATATATACATATACGTATATATGTATATTTATATTATATATACATGATGTTTGTATGTATGCATATGTGAGAGTATTTACTTTAACAACTAAATGAATTATTATATCAGTTACAAGAAATTATATCAAAATAATTACAAAATGAAATATCAATACAAAACTATTGTTATGCACTTACACTTCTAAGCAAAAATTTACGAATTTAAACTTTCACTAACAAGAAAAAAAAATCCGAATTGCAGGCATTAGGACACAACCAGTTTTTTTTCCGTTTAACGGTTTGTAGAAAAGCCTTCACTTCGGCCTAAAACAAAAACAAAAAAAATATTACCTCGATGAAACACGTAACTACAACTTCACAGATTAGGAGCGTGAAGTAAGAAGGCTTATGGACAAGAAGTAACTTAGAAGAAAGATTTCCTTTTACTTTTTTTTCTTCTACGGGTAAAACTTTTACTCCTACTTCTTCGGGTGTAACCTGAGTAGGAACAGACCACGATCACAGATGGCATTTTATCCCATTTAATGTCGGTTTGTGGCGTCAAACGCTGGTCTTTGTCCTTTCCTTGTAGGCCTATTTGCGGTGCCCTTTCCATTTTTTGTATCTGTATCGTTGTTTCTTTATCTTCTTTTCTATTCCAGGCACGGGTAATGTTTTAGTGCTGTTTTATTGTTTCCCTATTGGATACTTGTGTTTGTGTTGCTTTTAAGATTAGTACTTAACATATATTCTTTCGTGATAATGTGATAGTCTTTTTTATTATTATTAAGCTTAATATCACATGGCTTAAAATTCGGATACCGGAAATTGATTTGTCTCTACTTTGCACTCTCGAAGAATGGGGTAATTATCCATCTGCTTTGCTTTTACCTAGCTATTTTTCCTCTTACTATTTTCATAAAGGAATCTTTTCTTACAATGTCGGTATCTTTATCTTCTGTACGTAGTTTCTCCCTTCTTTCATCTCCCCACAAAGTCCAGTCTTTCTTTTATTCTCTAATGCTATTTATTTTTGTTGAGCTAATTATCAAACGCCAAACAGTAAACCATTTCATCACAACTGACTGTTGGACCATGTTTCTTTTAATAAATAAATCCTGAGTCTACCTTGCAAACAATACTTACTTTGCTTAAGTCGGTTTACTATTATATAAATTCAAAAGCAAACTGGTAAACAATAATCTATATGCTTGTTTTATTTGGCAGTTGGTTGAACCGTGAATCTAACTGACAAACAAAAATTTATTTGCTTCTTTCATTTGGTTATTGGTTGATTCCTGAATCTAGCTGGCAAACAATCATTTTTTTATTGTTTCATTTAGACATTGGTTCATTTATGGTTCATTTATGAATCTAACTGGCAAACAATAATTTATTTGCTTCTTTCATTTGGTCAGTGGTTGATTTATGAATCCAACTGGTAGACAATTATTTATTTGATTGCTTCATTTGGACATTGGTTGATTCCTGAATCTAATTGGCAAACAGTCCTTTATTTGATCGTTTCATTTGGACATTGATTGATTCCTGAATCTAACTGGCAAACAATAATTCATTTGATTGTTTCATTTGGACATTGGTTGATTCCTGAATCTAATTGGTAAACAATTATGTATTTGATTGTTTCATTTGGACATTGACTGATTCCTGAATCTAATCGGCAAACAATCAGTTATTTGATTGTTTTATTTGGTCACTGGTTGATTCCTGAATGTAACTGGCAAACAATAATTTATTTGATTGTTTCATTTGGACAGTAATTTATGTGATTGTTTCTTTTGGTCACTGGTTGATTCCTGACTTTAACTGGCAACCAATAATTTATTTGATTGTTTCTTTTGGTCACTGGTTGATTCCTGAATCTAACTGGCAAACAGTTTTATTTGATTGTTTCCTTTGGTCACTGATTGATTCCTGAATCTAACTGGCAAACAATCCTTTTTTTATTGTTGCGTTTGGACATTGGTTGATTCCTGAATCTAACTGACAAACAATAATTTATTTACTTGTTTCATTTGGTCATTGACTGATTCCTGAAACTAACTAGCAAACAATAATTTATTTGCTTCTTTCATTTGGTCATTGGTTGATTCCTGAATCTAACTGGCAAACAATAATTTACTTGATTGTTTCATTTGGGCATTGGTTGATTCCTGATTCTAAGTGGAAAACAATCATTTATTTGTTTCTTTCATTTGGTCATTGACTGATTCCTGAATCTAACTGGTAAACAACCATTTATTTGATTGTTGCATTTGGACATTGGTTGATTCCTGAATCTAAATGGCAAAAATAATTTATTATCTTGTGTCAGTTTGGCATTAATCAAATTATTTTATCTAATTTGCAAACAATAAATCACTTGCTTGTTTCAGCTGGCCATTAGTTGAACCCAGAATCTAACTGGTAAACAACCATTTATTTGATTGTTGCATTTGGACATTGGTTGACTCCTGCATCTAAATGGCAAACAATAATTTATTATCTTGTGTCAGTTTAGTATTAATTAAATTATCTTATCTAATTTGCAAACAATAAATCACTTGCTTGTTTCAGCTGGCCATTAGTTGAACCCAGAATCTAACTGGTAAACAACCATTTATTTGATTGTTGCATTTGGACATTGGTTGATTCCTGAATCTAAATGGCAAACAATAATTTATTATCTTGTGTCAGTTTGGCATTAATTAAATTATCTTATCTAATTTGCAAACAATAAATCACTTGCTTGTTTCAGCTGGCCATTAGTTGAACCCAGAATCTAACTGGTAAACAATGCTTTGTTTGCTTCCGTCACAGGGCCTACCTCTCGCTGAATGCGAATAACTTATCCCGCTCGTCTGTGTTTATGCGCACTTTCGAGGTTTAGTCCTTTGCAACGCCCTAATTGATATCCGTAATCCGGGAAACGAAGCTCTGAATATTCCCTGCGAATTTCCATATGCATAACTGTTTTGGTGCCATTCCCGTGACAGCGTTCAAGTTTATATATGACGCCTTTGAATCGCTGGTCTCCGATGAAGGAGTAAATTGGTATAATCAGGTTTATTGGAGTTGGGAGGATTGGTGGCGAGCTGGAAATTGTTCGGTTGCAGGGGAATGGTAATTAAACTTTCTTGGGTTTGCGTTCCGGAAGAGATGTGTTTATACTTAACGAGCTTGGATACATATTCATGCTTTTATCTATTGTCGATTCGTCCGTCGTTATCTTTCTGGACCAGAGTATATACTTCATTTTGCATGTTTACATAGGGATTAGCGTTGGAAAAATTGGTCCCTTGTTGCATGACAGCAAAACCAAACTTGAAGTTTGTTTCCCCTTACAGCAGGGGTTCCCAAACTGGGGTACGTGTACCCCCAGGGGTACATTTGCACGTTTCAGGGGGTACATTTGGTCTGAAGAAAATAATTACTACTGTACAATTGTATGTGCTGGATCAAAACATAAATTACCTTTGTAATTGCTTTATTTCTGTTATCACCATTTAAGATACCTATGTAATCTACACATGCAGACTCCATAAATTTAAAATATCAAAATATTAAAAAGTCCTTTTTTACTATTAAGCATAATTTTTAGTGTTAGGGGTACATGGGAACCTATACAAAAGCCCAAGGGGTGCCGAGGAACAAAAAGTTTGGGAACCTCTGCCTTACAGTATTGTAGTTACATGGACACAAAGTACATTTTATTAAATGAAGATCATTATTTAGATTATTATTTATAGCAAGAAGCAGTTTTCCCAAAGGTGGTCGACGTCATTGATGAAAAGTCTGCAGTCTCTGCCTTATCCACTCCTTGAGTCAGGGATTAAGCTCTACTGCTGAAAACCTCCCGGTTTGCAACAGGCTTCGTACATATGGAAAGACCCATCAGTAGCTCTTTCATCCCTTGTACTTATATATTCACTACTATATTGTCACGTACTCATCTCTTCCTCACTATCAAAGATTACAGAACTGTGTACGGATGTGTAACCATGAAGTACACTCTAAAGAAAGTGTTTAATTAAAAAATGCTCTTTATTCAAACCGTGGCTTTGTGGGATCTTCACAATAAATTCTTCACAAACTTTTTACTAAAACAGGAATCATTAAAAAAAGTGTTTCATATGTTCACTGCTTTTCCAGTCTATATGTGTGTGTGTGTGTGTGTGTGTGTGTGTGTGTGTACATGCAAACATTAACAGTCTCTTTAATCGCCCTCACACTCATGTGTGAGTGTACCTTTCAGTCAAGAAGATAACCTAAATCTTCTGCCTGCCCCATAAAGGATAGAGAGGGAGAGAGGTGAATGTTGTCTTTTACACGCATCTTATTATCAGTTGGTTTTACTATTGTCATTCTTTCTAGTTTTCTGTAAAAGAACTATTGTGCCGGCTTTGTCTGTCCGTCCGCAATTTATTCTGTCCGCCGTCAGATCTTAAAATCTACTGAGGCTACAGGGCTGCAAATTGGTATGTTGATCATCCACCCTTCAAGGTTAAAGTGAGCCGTAATAGTGTTTCTGGCAACGATATAGGATAGGCCACCACCAGGCCGTGGTTAAGCTTTCCTGGACCGTGGCTCATATAGCATTATACCGACACCATCGAAAGATAGATCTATTTCCGGTGCCCTTGATTATACGCTGTAGCGGCTGTACAGAAAACTCGATTGCCCCGAAGAAACGTTGTTGCATTTTTTACTTCTTAATTGTTGTTGCTGATATTCTTTGCAGTTGGTGAATTACAGCTTGAAATGTCATGCACATCCAGATGCCAATATGAATGAATTTATATTACTAAGGCGAATATAAGATAAAGAATGTGATGATAAATTATAGCATGAAATGTAGAAGACAGGCGGATGTCAATATGAGTGATATGATGTTAATAGGGCGAATACAAAATAATTTAAGAAACAAAAAATAATATTTGATTCATATAATAGAGCCGCAATGTCATAAGTACAGAGAAACTGTGTAAATTAAACGTTTCATTGGTGGATATCACTGTAATACGACCTCCAGAGT
>JANJGK010006723.1:30000-35475 GCA_039081455.1 Macrobrachium rosenbergii
TAAATTCTAAAGTTGGCAATTTCGCTTTGAAGTTAATGTTCTACTGCTGGAGTTGTATCGTGACTTTTTGGCTGTCAGTAAGTCATTATATCTCTCATTATCTATGCACTTGGGTAAAAAACAAATAACGACCTAGCTATGGCGAAAGAAATATTAACTCTCCCACTTCATAATAGCCTTTCAGACTTCAATGCCGTGTATCAATGAGCACCGATATTTTCAGTAAGAAAATTTCCATAGATTTTTAATTACAAATAAGCGTAAATATTCATGCACATCCAGCATTCTCTCTCTCTCTCTCTCTGTCTATATATCTAGCTAACTATCTATCTAAATGTATTTATATTATATATATATATATATATATATATATATATAGAGAGAGAGAGAGAGAGAGAGAGAGAGAGAGAGAGAGAGAGAGAGAGAGAGAGAGAGAGAGAGAGAGAGAGGGGGGGGGTAAAAACAGTACACAAAAAGTAACATACTTTCTTATATAGATATATACATATATATACACATATATATGTATATATAAACGTGTATATGTATGTATATTATAATATATATATATATATATATATATATATATATATATATATATATATATATATACATATAAATATATATATATACACGTTATATATATATAATATATACACGCGCACGCGCGCGTTTGTGCTCCTGAACACGTAAAAAATATACTTGGATGCTTTTCTCTCTCTCTCTCTATACGTGTGTGAATGTTGGCAAGAAAAATATGCGTGAACATTTTTAGTTCTCCAGTAAAAGAAAAAGCGAAATCCTTTTTTTTTTTTTGCATGTGAACTTTTGCGAGAGGTCCGTTTTGAGGTGAAGCCTTTTCCACTTAAATCCTGACGGAGGTTTCGGGAACTGACCTGGAATTCTCGCTTCTATTTCTCGCAATCCTTTCGACAGCAAAGGGAACCTGAGACCTGCAGTCGTTTTCCAAGTGTCTATTCCATCCTGCCGAGAGCAGATTGTGTTTTCTCCATTCTTTTGTATTTTTTAAGAGTTTTGCTTTTTTTTTTTTTAGATG
Organism: Macrobrachium rosenbergii; assembly: GCA_039081455.1. Taxonomy (NCBI): domain Eukaryota; kingdom Metazoa; phylum Arthropoda; class Malacostraca; order Decapoda; family Palaemonidae; genus Macrobrachium; species Macrobrachium rosenbergii. Next base: position 31,058 of record JANJGK010006723.1, read on the forward strand.
TGAGGTGTAGTATTAGTTATGAATGACTCTACGTTTGTTGTTTTCTAATCTAGCGCAAGGTATGGTATGAGATGTGTATACACAGTATATATATACATATATATATATATATATATATATATATATATATATATATATATATATATATATACACACACACACGTATATATATGTATGTATGTATGTATGTATGTATATATATATATATATATATATATATATATATATATATATATATATATATATGTGTGTGTGTGTGTGTGTGTGTGTGTGTGTGTGTGTGTGTGTGTGTGTGTGTGTGTGGGTGATTGAGAGTGTGCACGTTGCCAAACTCGAAATTATAGATAGAAACATAGGTTAATAGATGCAGAAATGAACTGACAGACAAATAGATGTATTCTTGGATTATGATGAGAATTGTTACGCATTACACTTACTGCAATTAACGTAATTCATAATTATAGAAACTTGACAACATGAGACTGTTATTCATAATTCTAAAAACTTAACAACATGAGACTTCAGACAACTGCTAAATCTTAAACAGTTTAGATTTAATGTCGTACATTTACTGCGTGCCTGAGCGAATATTTTGTAAGACAAAATGTTATTTTTCAATTTTTCTTCAAAACCGGGTATGTTCTATTCATCTCATGGATGCAAATGAATGCTGAGATGAAAATGAACGTAAAGACTTTGCATTAGTGTTGAAGTGTATAAATATGGGATAATATTAAGTAACAAAAGTAGTAACTTCTGTCACAAAAACACAAAAATGATGATTCACTTTACTTTCACGGTTTTCCCTTTTTGTTTAATTCAATATATTCCCCCATCTAACCTATCTATACGGGAGCCAACCAATAATACTGCCATCAACAGGTCACTGCGAATTTCTTTTGAAGGACATTTCATGTCAAAACCAGAAGCCAAAATCATTTTTCATATTTTCATATCAATCGCATGGGATTTCTGCTTTTGAAAAGCTATTGATGGCGTGTGAAGGATAGATAGAGAGAACGAGAGAGGAGAGAAAGTGGAGAGAAAGAGTGTGGTTGGGGGAGGGGGTCGGGGTAAAGTGAGTGAGATATAAAAACATATTTTTCCCAATTGGTAAAACTTTGGCGACTTATTTTTAGAAAAAGAGACAGGTGAAATAGAAAACGCGGGAAATTTTGGACTTTGCAGCTTCTGAGTAGATTTGGCAACGTTCAGAGTTTCCTCAGTTCTAAACATTCTAATGAATGCAAATTTCGGTCTTGATCGCTTTGGAAAATTGCAACCTTAAAGAATAGAACAGTTTCACACCTGGTTATTTTAATGGTTTTTCAATAAATGATACATTGATAGAAGTTCTATTATATATTACAAAAAATGTATATCTGATTATTTTCATGATTTTTCACTAAATACTTTGATAGACTTTCCATTATATTTTTCTTTATAATCCCAATAGAAAATATATGCGTACCAAAACTATTTGACATGAGTTCTAAGCTACCTATAACGAATTTCCCCTTTTTGGAAAAGGTTCGTTCTGATTACCTCCTTTAAAAATTCAATCAGATTTTTTTCTTTTCAGAAAACTAAAAAGAACCTTTTCGTCGAAACTCAAAATCAAGGAAATCGAGTGAGCCAATACCTTGATACGACGGGAACGTCTAAGGTAAGTTCATTTTAATCTTTGTTTGAGATTTATCTAATCACTTTACTTTCAGAATAATTTAACAGCTTTTTATGGTGTCAAGGCTCATGAAAACCAAACATAGATTGGTAGACTCGTTTATATTAGTTTTCTGCAAAAGAAAACTATTGAGCTGGCTTTGTCTGTCCGTCCGCACGTTAGTCGGTCCGCACTTTTTCTGTCCGCCCTCAGATCTTAAAAAACTACTGAGGATAGAGGGCTGAAAATTGGTACGTTAATTTACTTTAGCCGCCATGTCTGTTTGCACAATATATATGTACTGTACATATATATATATATACATACATACATACGTGTATATGTATGTATGTATGTATGTATGTATGTATGTATGTATGTATGTATGTATGTATGTATGTATGTACAGTATATATATGTATGCATATATACGTGTGTGTATGCATGTGCGTGTCTTTTATGTTTGTGTGCGTAATCAGCCAATACTTTAATTTTTGTTGAATATACGATAATCATTTTATGATCTTCATTGCTGAAATGCGCTTTGGTCGATCAAAGAATTTGCATGATAATAAGTAAATACAAGCAAGGCTATTATTGAAAAAATTTGCATTTTGCAACACCTTTGCTTTAGTTGCATGCATCAGATCCGTTTCATGCAGAAAGATATAAACCCGTGAGAAGGATGCTTAAATTATGATAATAATAATCATCATCATCATCGTTTCCGCCAACGCCATGCAATGCAAAGCGCCTCTGTGAAATTCTGCCACTCCTAGGCGTCATCCCCGTGCTTTCACTTCCACAAGTCTCCGCTCATCTCTGGCTCCCAGTCTCATAGTTGCCGACCAAGTCACGTCCAGTTCAACCATCTGTGTGACGTTTGTGTTTGTGTTTGTGTGTGTGTGTGTGTGTGTGTGAGTGAGGCATTGCCAGAGTATAAACATTTCGTTTGGTTTTCGCGATGCAAGAATATCTTCACCTCTGAGCATTTTCCACAAAAGGGCCTTTGAGGGACGGAATTTTCGTCTCCCTCTAATCCGGATGTTGGCTCTATGAGATTTTTGAACGCCTGTGAGGAATTCAAAACTCTATTTCCCTCTAACCTTTTCAAGCAAAGATGGAGATTTCAAATATCGTGACGCCAAAGAGAAGCAGCAAATAGGTTTAGTATTTCGTGTTGCTATTTTAAATAGTAAAAGGCAATATTGTGGATAGCAGAAGGCTCAGTCTAAAGCGTTAGTTTATTATCTTCCCGGAATGTTTAATTTAACTGTTATAATTCGTCACTCCTTTTACCATTCCTATTCACAGACAGAAATGACATTTTAGAAACTGATTTCTCGTCATAATGTGGTTCAGATTCCATAATAAGCTGTAGGTCCCGTTGCTAAGTAACCAGTTGGTTCTTAGCCACGTAAAATAAATCTAATCCTTCTGGCCAGCCCTAGGAGAGCTGTTAATTAGCTCAGTGAGTTTGGTTAAACTAAGATATACTTAAATTATCTATTAAGGAAAGATGGCGTCCAGGTTATGTATTTTACTGTAATATCTTATTAATCTGTTTTTTTACTCATAACTAAAATATTCTCGGAGATAACAGTTCACAATATGAATTCTACAGTTTAACAAAGTATCAGGTGATCTTAGACTTACTTTACATTTAAATCTACATTCACCTTATGTTCTCTAATAGGTTATTTTCTACAAAATACGTCTAGAGACGTCTTTATTCGTATGAGTGAAAGATACTATATATCCATAAAGGAATATACTTCGCAAGGACAAATTTCAAAATACTTCCTTCTGATCTTCGAAGGTTATTGTATCGTCAGTTTACATTGAAAGTTTTTAGTTTTCTGTAAAAGAACACTATTGTGTCGGCTTTGTCTGTCCCGTCCGCAATTTTTTCTGTCCGCACTTTTTCTGTCCGCCCTCAGATCTTAAAATCTACTGCGACTAGAGGGCTGCAAATTGATATGTTGATCATCTACCCTCCAATCATCAAACATACGAAATTGCAGTCCTCTAGACTCGGTAGCTTTTATTTTATTTAAGGTTAAAGTTAGCCATAATTGTGCTTCTTGCAATGATATAGAATAGGCCACCACCAGGCGGTGGTTAAAGGTTCATGAGCCGCGGCTCATACAGCATTGTACCGAGGCCACAGAAAGATAGATTTATTTTCGGTGGCCTTGATTATAGGCTGTAGCGGCTGTACAGTAAACTCGATTGCGCCGAAGTTTCTTCGGCGCATGTTTTACTTGTTTGACGGATGGACGCTGAGAAATAGCCTACTAGTTCTGAATATATACGACCAGATAGCTATTGTTCTTTAATAACCAAACACGAAAGTTTGAATTAATAAGAAGGAATCCGAAATCTAACGCTACAAAGAAAATGAGTTTGCTATAAGTCTTCGAGATTGTAAATTAAATCAGGGACAACTGTAGATACGAACGAACAAACAAAAGACAATCGGAAAGTGCTTTAACCAAAAGTCAGTTCCTCTACGTCCCACTCATTCACACAAACACACACACACAAGCAGACATTATTTTTTTTATGCAGAACATTCTGTATGTGACGTATGCTTGCTAAAGCACATGTGTTATTGTATAATTTTGTTTTATCATCCATCGTATATTATTCTCTCTCTCTCTCTCTCTCTCTCTCTCTCTCTCTCTCTCTCTCTCTCTCTCTCTCTCTCTCTCTCTGTCTATCTTCCGTGTTCAGGACGTATTGTAAAAACATT
>JANJGK010006724.1:0-35467 GCA_039081455.1 Macrobrachium rosenbergii
ACTTATCAAATTTAATGTAAAGCCCTAAGAGCTGTCTGTAATAAAGATAGACGATTTTGAGTTTAGAATATTTGTATAAGCTTAGTGCAGCACAAACTATATTTTTAAAGAGCTTTACGATTAAAAAATGTAGTGACGTTCTGGCAGTTAACTGGATTTATGGCAGAGATTAAGAGGGGTTTTTAATGACTTAGTTTTCTCATTCTTTGATGTCAATTAAAATAAGTAAAATGGTTATTATACTAATTCTTTCGTTAGCTATAGCTAATCTTGTTATTGGGCTATTTCCTTAAGTCATATAAAGATTAATTTAACTTAATATACTTTGCTTTAACGTAACTGTTATATATGAGGAATTTTACATAATTTTTTTACACCAATAAAACTACGGACAGACCTACGTTAGGCTATGGCACTCGTACAACGAACGTAGTTTGACCTTTACTAGTAGTTTACACCAATATTGTCTAACAAGCATAATGCTTGATTTTACTGCTCATACTCAGCAGTTCTGGCCGCTTGATTTCTATGTACTTTTTGCCTCTACCCCGTAGGGAGGTGGTGGCCGTTTTTCGGGGTTACTGCCGTTAGTGCGCCTCGTGTGGTACGCTGCAGGCATTACTTAAGGTTCTTTGCAGCGTCACTTCGGCCCCTGGCTGCAACCTTTCATTTCTTTTACTGTGCCTCCATTCATATTGTGTCTTCCATCTTACTTAAAACCCTCTAAGGCTTATAACAACTGATTGTGTAACTGCGAGGTTTTCCTCCTGTTACACCTTGGAAACCCATTTTACGGTTAATATCCGTTTCAACGCCTTTGGCCTCCATTCTATATTCAGTTCAATTTTTTCACCTCTGTTGACCTGATACCGTATTTTTTCGGTGCTCCTGCTTGCTTGACTTCGCTTTTTTTTTTTCAGGCACCTGACAGTTTGATTAGCTGCGATTTGTTTGGTAGCCCTGGTCATAGGTTTTAAAAGTTATTTCTTAGAAAGTGAATTTTGGGTGTGTTCTGAAACTGACAGAAGTAGAGCTTTAATTTACTATTTGTATCTTAACGAAATTTAGTAATAGACTGACAGTATTATTCCTGTCGTTTTTTTTTTGAAAGTTACGTTTACTAGAGCTTAAAGGTTAGATGATCGTGCAAATTAGGTACTTGACGGTTACAGAACTACTTGTAGCATGGGTGGTTAAAGATCTGAGTCTGACGAGAACGGTTAGCAATCACGGAGCAAGAGAGTTAATATATATCGTTTTCCAATGGAGACCCTCCCTTTCAGGAGAAAATGCTTGCCGTAGAAAACAATTGTTGTAACAAACGAGTAACTCACCGATTGACGCAGTCTCATTGGAGAGCAGAAATTCGTGGCCAAGGGAGATGTAGTCCCCAGTCTTCCCGCAGCCTTGAGAATGCAGAGTCCAAGGCTTAGACCCAAGGGTTGGGTGACTGCCTTTCGTTACCCTGAGGTCAGCGCCTTCCCAGGTTTCCCTAAGGGCGCCCTGGAGTTCCCCAAGGGCTTGGCAGGAGGTGGCGTCCCACGTGGTCGGGACGAGGACCTTCACGTTGCGGAAACTGGCGAGACCTCTGGTGGCGGTGAAGATGGCGCTGGAGGCAGCCTTTACGGAGTTCTGGAATTGAGAGATTGAGGGTTGAATGTGACAGAATATGGATAAAAATGGAATTTTAAAAATTGTATCCAGGAATAGAACGGAATGTAATAAAAAATGAACAGAGCTCCTTAACCTTCGAGAGAAAAATTTTTTTCTCTTTAGAGAAATATGAAATTAGAATCAATCGTTAAGATATTGAATAAATTAACAGATTTCCTTATATGAATCAAGATTAACAATTTAATTACTCCTAAAAAACAATTTTTACGCCTTATTTTTTCAGTCTACTTCATATCATACTGGGACTCTCATGTAAGTTATATCAAAAACACCTCAGCAAAGACCTGAACACCCCGAAATCCAACTTCAAGAACATAACACCAGAAAGGATACTTCTAGCCTCCTACCAGCGGTGTTTTGTTATCATCGACACAACAAAAGCCTCTTGCCCCTTTCTATTACGAGGGCACGGTATCATTTATCTCGACAGGCCTACAGCAATGTTCGACCCGCGGTGGCGTCCGAACGCAGTTACATAGCTAAGGCTTGGCGCAATGGATACCACAGGGATATAAGACTTGACTTGGCATTGTAGTCTAGATTACCGCCCGCCATATTAGGCTGACCAACAGGGACCCCCAACGATAAGGACGTCCAGCGTTGATCTAGTTCTTATTTCGAGATCAGTCCGCGGCGAATGATAAATCTCTCCCGAAACCGCGATTACGGTACAACACCCTGAAGCTCCTCTCCTACCGCTCCTTCTCCTCCCGAAGAAAGGCCTTCAGCCTTCAGCCTCCCTCTTTCTCTTTTTCTTTCTCGGGCCGGGAGACCGGAATTTATGATGATCTCCGTTGTTATCTAAATGATAATGAAGTATGGTTTTGCTGCCCGGCGTGGTGCGTTTAATTGGCAACGCATCAGGTACCGCTGAGTCGACTTTGTATAAGATATCCAGCGCGGGGCGGCGAGGGGTCGTGATATCATGCCGATTTGTAATTTAACATCCACAAGGGCTTGACGGCAATAGAGGAAGTGAAGAAGTAACGGGGGAAAGAAGGGAACAATGGGAAGAAAGGAAATGGCAGAGAATCCATGAATGTGACTGGGATGAATACGTAAGAATACGTAAGAATGCTGACGCGGAGAGAATAGTAATGAAATAAAACAGACAATAAGACATTTTACATGAAACGCAACAAGCAAAGGAAATTTTCAAAGCAAGTGAAAATAAAAACAAAATTGATTCAAAAGACCACCAATGTTGGGACGAATCAGTGATAGAGAACATAAACATCACTTTAGAAGAGAGAGAGAGAGAGAGAGAGAGAGAGAGAGAGAGAGAGAGAGAGAGAGAGAGAGAGAGAGAGAGAGAGGACTCAAATCTGATAAACGAAAATAAGGGGGGTGGGCTGTATATGAGTTGTGGGTGGGAGCAGGGATGTGGGTGGGTGGGAGCAGGGATGTGGGTGGGTGGGTGGGTGGGGGTACTCAGCAAGAGAGCAAAGAAATAGAGACGAAGAAGTGGTCTGGGTAACAATGCCATTTCGTCTCGTTACGAACAACGAAAGGAGAACTGATAAGAGCGAGATACGTTCGCTGGTCAGGGGAATGAAGACGTAGCATCTAATAGATGATGATTCGGGAGGGGGGGAAAAGGTGCGATCGGCGGGAGATTCCGAAGGGCTGACATTGCACAAGGGAAGGTATGTTATAAAAAAAAGATTATTCTTTTTCGCCGGAGCACTGCAACTTTTGGTATACGACAAGAATGCGAGTGGAGCAGTTCGATTTTTGTTTTTGGTGCAAGTTTTCAGTGCAAATCGTGATTCAGTATGTTTTCCTCTTTGGACACTCGTCTTTTTTGGTTTTCAAACGAGAATGAGGGTAAAATTCAAAGCCCAAAAGTTAAAAAAAAAAAAAAATCCAAATATAAATATAGAGGCTGAGGAAGCTTGCCACCCTAGGGGATAATCCTTGATTCAACAGAAAAATAGTTAAAGTGGCAGTTCACTTCATACAAAGCATGAGAGTATGTTGATTCTATTCCACTATTCTACAGAAAAGACAAAAAAACTCTAATCTAAAATTGCAGTCAAAGTACTGGTACATGAAAAATAAAAAATTAACTCAATAAACGTCAGATTAATGTCGAATGACTGGCATAAATTGCTTTCGTGATATCAACTCAGGTGGTAGTAGTAGCATTATCATCAACACAAGAACAGCTTATACAGTAACACAATAAAATTGCATGTTATTTCGAACAACGCCTCTCTAAACTCGTAGAAATGTTTAAAATACTGAAAAACTGGGATATGTATTACCAAGAGCAAATGATTTAAATTAAAGAAAAGGAGCTCGCAGAAGTCAATGTTTCTATGACATAGAGAGAGAGAGAGAGAGAGAGAGAGAGAGAGAGAGAGAGAGAGAGAGAGAGAGAGAGAGAGAGAGAGAGAATTTTGATAAGGTTTGGAAAGTTAAAGTTCATCTTCTAGTAAAGTTGCTCGCTGTTGACTGTATGAAGGTAGGGTAATTGTGGTTTTATATATATATATATATATATATATATATATATATATATATATATATATATTATATATATATATATATATAAACCCCAGTTACCGCAACTTCATACAGTCAAGAGCGAGCAACTTTACTAGATTACTAGAAGCTGAATTATAACTTTACAAATCTTGTTGAAATTTTCTCCCTCTCCCTTTCTCTCTCTCTCTCTCTAGGGCACACACATATATATATATATATATATATATATATATATATATATATATATATATATATATATATATATATATATATACACACACACAATTAAGAGACCACACCGCAAGAGCAGATAAAGTTAAAAGCTGACGAAGAGTAACAAGGCACATAACCATTAATAGAAAAATAAAAATTATAAAAAAAAAACAAAGTGGGGGAGGGTCTGCAGAGCGAGACAAGAAGGGTGAGAGCCAGTGGATTTACTATTTACGGGTCAGCAGCAGCAACAACAAGTGGGCTCCTTTCCCTTGCGCCCCTCCCCCGGCTGATCACAACGATATGCAAAAATCAAAGAGCAGTTCGGGGGAGACGTGGTAAGCTAAGATCGCCTTTATTCACGTCCAGGGGAGGCGGATGGAACATTTATTTTTATCGGTAGGTGTACGTACTGTAAGCGAATGTTATCTCTCTCTTGTTTCTTTTTATTCATAAATTCCCCATATGCAAATCACGCATAACATTCTAAATACGTGAATATCCTTATCTCTCGCTTTGTTCATAAATTTCTCATATGCAAATCACATGTGAGTCTAAATCTACCCGTATTACGCCCACAAACATAAATATATGGACGATTTATCGCTGAGCTGCTGGGACGGTCAAAGAATAAAAATTCGACTAAATGCTTTCGTGTTCTTATATATCCTCACGGTTAAGTGACATGGAACTTTGCATGTAGGTACAAAGCCAATTCTGCGACAGCAGTTTACATAACTACCTTAAAGAGTTTAAAACGAACTGTCGAATTTGTACATTTCTGGGTGTCGATCAATCTGAACCATTCCTTAAAGATGTTTCCCCCATAGGAGGGGAATGGGGGGGAGGGGGGGTAGTGTCGTCATTGCATCTCACGCGGTGTACTGTAGGTATTACTTAAGTTTCTTTGCAGCGTCCCTTCGACCCCTAGCTGTAGCCCCTTTCATTCCTTTTCCTGCAACTCCGTTCGTGCTCTCTTTCTTCTATCCTATTTTCCACTTTCTTCTAACAATTGTTTCAAATTGCAACTGCGAGGCGAGGCCCCAAGGTTAACTACACTAATATATACTGTAGATTGTTGCAAAAATTAAAGCAGTTGAAACAAGGCGTGAGTTTTATAAATACCTCCTTAAATCTAATGGCTGTCATTGTTGTTGCATGATAATTGAACAGTACTTATGGTAATTAGCGTCGTTGGGTATTTGTACTTACCGTTGGTTTCTTTCCTTTTTTTTTTAATTCTAAGCTCTCCCTTGGCATACTCTACCTTTTTATTTTTCATTATCTTTGAAGCCATCAACCATGGCTGCAACATTCACCACATCAGAGATAACAGTAGCAAAACCAAGACTTATTGGTGTTGTGAGCGTTTTTATAAAGGTTGCCGAGCTAGACTACATACAACTTACAACAGTACTGCAGTGAAGCAGAAGTCATATTTTCATCGGGCTCCCATAATCACTCTGCAAGCAGTGAACACGTTAATGCCCGAAAGGCAGTTTGTCCAATGAAATATGCAGTAATGAAAACGGGCACAGTATCTTCACGAGAAGTAATAGCTACTGCTGTACAAGATCTCGATAAGGAAGCTCAATCACAGTTGCAAACTATTCCTGAACTTGCACGGAACACACGTAACCGGAGGCAGCGTGCTTTAAGAATCCCAGTACTTTCAGCTTGTAGGTCAGGGTTTGAAATTCCTGAACAGTTAGATACTTAGAAAATGTCTCCTGGTTTCTGGCCTTTGACAGTGGCATTGATGACCCGGACAGAACTTTAGTTTTTTCCTCAGAAACAGGCCAGGATGATCTAGAAAGCTCTAAGAATTGGGCTTGTGATGGGACTTTCAAGGTATCTCCTAGTTTGTGATGTCAGTTAGTGATACTAACTATCATTTGAAGGTCATGTGTGCCCCGACTATTTGCCTTACTACTTCCTGACAAAAAGGAAGACCCATATAATCGTCTTCTGTCTGCTGGGCGTGATTGAAGGGCAAATTGTCGACCTGTGACCTGTCTCATTGACTTTGAAAAAGTTCTCCATAATTCACTTGTTTCTTTATTTCCACATTCAGACATAGTTGGGTGTGTTTTTCATCTTGGACAGCCTTGTTGGCGGAAGGTATTTGCACTTGGTGAGAGTATGAGATATAACACCGATGAAAGTTTTCATCTTAAAAGTATGAGATGTAACACCGATGAAAGTTTTCAGCTTAAAAGTATGTGCACTTGGTGAGAGTATGAGATGTAACACCGATGAAAGTTTTCAGCTTAAAATTAAGCGTTTTTGCACCAATTGTAGACGTTGTCAACGCATCTGAAGATTTGTCTGATGACGAAGACATCCCTTCCGAGTTTATCACTTATTTTGAGATAGCACTTTTCCTATTCAACTCTGGAATGTACTCGACCGCGTTTTCAATGACAAACCATGATCAAATAATTCGGTAGAAGGGTTCCACAATGCTTTGCGCTCATCGATAACATCCACATATCCAAGTTTGTGGAAACTGCACTGCACTTAAGTGGGGGAAGGATTAATTATTGATGCACGACTGAAGAAGCTAGGGCAAGGTTATCAAAATAAAAACCCTCAGCAATTTCTAAGAAGTATTGCATTCATAATTTTTAAAAATAAATTGAACTTTTTTTCAAAACTTTTTTTTAATGTACTCACTGTTATTTCTTGTCCTAATGTCAGAATAAAATAAGCTAAAATTTCATATTTTTCTTTCTTATATTAAAAATTTTGTTGTTGTGGTGGAATTTACCTACGGTGAAATTTTCCTGGTGGAATTTTCCGCGGTGGAATTTACCTAGAACCACTCACGTATCATATCCTCCTCTCCATGCACCACGACCACCAAAAGGAATCGCGAAAATTCGTTAAAAACACCTGAGATCAGACCGCTAGATAACACCTGAGCGGATAAACGCACTAAAAGAATATATAAAAAAATATACATTTTACAGCCAGATAGGCCTATGGACCAACAGGTGGAAAACAGCCTTACCTATCCCCCCACAAAAAAAGCCGCTAATGTGTTGTCGGTATTTGACAAAAGGAACAGGGGCGACGCGGAACGACAGATGCGGCAGTGGTCAGTACGACTCGTAAGTGGACCACGATGACCCCCGTGGGACGGTGGCCAACCACCAAGCATAGACCTATAGGCCACCACGAGTGGCCAGATCGAGCCTATAATGACACGTGAGTTGGAAGCAATGGATGGTATTATTGGAAGGGAGGGGGAGAGCGGGGGGAGTACCTCCTTTTGAGAAATGGATGGGTGGGGGGGGTTATGTTTTAAAGGTAACCGTAGCGTAGATTTCTGCCACAATAATACAGTGTACATGTCCCATTAAATAATAAAAGATTCAAGGAAAAGTGTTATTGCAAAATTTGAATATCAAAAATCAAACCAGAATAAAGGAAAAGTGTTATTGCAGAAGTAGAAGAATAACAAAAATCAAAACAAAATAAAGGAAAAGTGTTATTGCAGAAGTAGAAGAATAACAAAATTCAAAACAAAAGATAGTGATAATGTAACTGAATAAAAAAGTGATTATAGAACAATGACCAAATATTTTTCAGCATGTAGGGCAAGATCCGAGAGAGAGAGAGAGAGAGAGAGAGAGAGAGAGAGAGAGAGAGAGAGAGAGAGAGAGAGAGAGAGAGAGAGAGAGAGAGAGAGAGAAATTTGTGTTACTGTTTATGGTCTGCTTTCACATTCTAGTGACAATAACAGTTCTTTTATTAATTATTCATTACTGCTGCGTCATTGTATTGCCACCAGATTTCATTAATATCTAATTCATTCGAGTCCATAATTAACTTTCCCCCAATTACACACTGCCTTAATTGTATCTTTTAATATAAGTGCAATAATCTGATGCCATTAAAGTATCTTACTGCTTTTTTCACTATTTTTAATTTCACTGTTCTTGTAGATGAACTTAAGCATGGTGTGCTCTGGCTTCTGTTTTCTGAATCATTATTATTATTATTATTATTATTATTATTATTATTATTATTATTATTATTATTATTATTATTATTATTACTATTATTACAGGGGTAGTAGTATAGTAATGGTGAAACAGCATAACTCAAAATGTATAGTAAATACGAATAATTTAAGCAAGCGAAAACTGCATTTCTTCCTAAAATAAGAAAAAGCATTGCAAAAGCAAAGAATTATTGACAAAAATTTTTTCGCCCCCGTATTGTGATCAAATACAATATTACCCTTTTCCTTCTTTGACAATATATATATATATATATATATATATATATATATATATATATATATATATATATATATATATATATATATATATATATATATATATATATATATATATTAATGGCCTTGTAACAAGGAACATTGTTTAATACATTATTATTTGAATGGTAACCAGTTACGATGTGATCCACAACTGAACTCTTCAATTCTTAAAAGAAATCAACCTTAAAAAGTGTCATTTGTTAGATGTGCATACAGCAGATTATGCAGTTAAAGTGTATTATTTGAAAGGAAAGTATCAGTTAAATACGAACATTGCAACTAAGGTCTCAACTTTAATGAAAGTAAAAATGACAAGATTGAAAGTGTTATGATTTTATATTGCAAAAACCAGAATTCTAAATGAACTGAAACATGCGCAAGACGAACATCTTAAAATAAATACGTCAGTTCTCAAAGGGTATGAAATATGGCACAAAATACACACACACACACACACACACACATAGACATACACAACTGGCAACTCAAGATCCCAATCAAACTAAATGAACCTCTTAATTTAAAAGTGAAGTCGGTCGCCAGCTACAAAAAACACATATACAGATATGCAAGGAAATTTAGTTCTCATATTGAAACGGGAAAATTTTTGGCCACTGATTTCGAAATAAAGTAATCTGATTTTGAGAACAAATATATCTTCTCCCTTCATAAGGGAAAATTGGGAGTTATTTTAAGATACAAACACACACCGCTGAAAAGGTTCTCCATCTTGATTTATCTCCGAGAGGGGCTGGGCTGGTAATGCGGTCAACCATTTGTGTGTGTGTGTGAGAGAGAGAGAGAGAGAGAGAGAGAGAGAGAGAGAGAGAGAGAGAGAGAGTGTATCCAGTCTTAATTAAAAAAACTTGTAAAATACAAAACAAAGAGATTAAGGTCATGTTACACACACAAACACCAGCGCGCACGCACGCACACGCACAAAGAATATGCAGTAGATATTCGTACCCCATAAACCTGAAACCGTAAATCCAGACCAAGTTTCCTTCAAGAACCCGTCCATCGTTTTCAATAACATCCTCACACCACTTTATTTAAACCCTGGCACAAAAATATCAGTGTTTGGCTCACCGGCATAAACACGATTACATTCATTACAAATTTCCTCTCATTTTCATCTGTCATCATCCCCTGGCTTTTACTGTGTCTTCTTGTCATAATCTCTCTCTCTCTCTATCTCTATCTCTCACCTTTACTTCACTGTTCTCACTATAATATCAAAGCTTACGGAAGATATAAATTTCAAGTAGCCTACCTAATCATTCGTGAAAATAGAACATGACTTTTTAAGAGTTATACTCTCTCTCTATCTCTATCTCTCTCTCTCTCTCTTCGACTTTTACCCCGCGGTCCGGGCAATCAACTGTACACACAAGTCCTGCCCTGACTGGTTTCTTCATACCGAACCAGCTACTACTTAAAAGTTGGTTTCTGGCTTCTGTTTGCGGAGGAGGTCCCCGTCTTATTTTAACGCCCAGTCGTGGGCTAATGAAAAAGGAGCAGCTTTATGTTGTCTACACACGAACAAAGCAAACAATTATTGGATTAAATAGAAAAATAAGTGGAAGGTATGTTCTGCTTGCTTTCGGGCGATGAATCTAGAATTCTAGAATATGTGGACGACAGATAAGTACTTTCTTTACAAGTCTCTTGTCAAAGGTGAATTAGGTGACGTATAAAATGGCGGATAATGGCAGAACTCAGCGAAATTAAATGGCGGAGCCCCCCCCCCCTTTTTTTTTAAAGCGACTAAAATATTTGAACAGGCTTCTGTTCTTCGCCTCTATAGATTCTCAAAGAAACTTCTCTTTAGTAGGCGAGGATAAGGCATGAATAGTAGAAGATGGAAAACTTGAGAGAAATTGCTAAAATTGATTAGCTATTGCTGGCGAAGAGCAACTAACGACTGAGGCAAAACCTTGTTATTCTATTGACAGCAGGCAAAAATCAAGAAAGATTCCTAGCGGATCGCCACACATTTGACGAAATACAGCATAGAATGATAACCAAACTCACGGATATCTACAAGATATGCTAGAAACGATGCGAAATATTCGTATATTCATCAAGATTACAAACTACATACTTGCGTGAGTTGTAACGATGTGACAGGAAATGCGTATAATCGATAAGGAGAAAAGGAAATAACAAACGCAAAGGATCGGAAATAACGCCATCTAAAATCATTTAGTAAGCTTTCAGATTTTGGTACTGCAGGTAGCGTCATTCTAAATAACCTCATTACCGGAAGGTACTAAACCCACAATTTCCTAAGCCTGAATTAAGATAAACCTGAAGTTCGCTGACTGCGCCTGCAACAATTGTACTTAAAGAGCTTGCATAAATTTTGTTAACAAAGTCTATTAGCTTCTAATAAGTCTGCGTGAGCTTGACAAAGCATCAAGTAAGCCTATACCGCGTTAGTAACATCGTGGGACGCTTGCAGGAACATGCAAAATTACACGATGAAAAAGCACTGACACCCATCACAAGGTTCGCGTGCAGCCGCTGGAAACCAGCTGTAAAAATTCCCCAAGTAGATCATTGTGGTCAGTTAAGATGCTACTCACAGAATTACTGCGGAATTTCACAAAAATGGCGACTTTATTTTTTTTTTATTTGTTCGCGTAATTCATGCTGCGGTCATCTCCACGAATTACTTTGCTGGGAACTATTTTAACAAATTCGGTGCATTGCCACATGTAGGTTAACGCAATTTAGGGTTTGCTGTACAGAGAGAGAGAGAGAGAGAGAGAGAGAGAGAGAGAGAGAGAGAGAGAGAGAGAGAGAGAGAGAGAAGGGGGCTGGGGAGGGAAGGGATACTGTTGAAATTAATCTTGCAATATGCATAGACACCCGTGCGTATATATAGTATACATACATACATACATACATTTATACACACACACACACACACACACACACACACACACACATATATATATATATATATATATATATATATATATATATATATATATATATATATATATATATATATATATATATATATATATATATATATATACCTGATCCAAAAAGCAACGCCCGCATTCTCAAAACGAGTTCCCCCAAAGACGAGAAGAGAGCGCGCAGAGCATAAAGGGCGCCCTATCAGCATCCTCTCAGAAGACAAAAGACAAGGGCGTCCATCAAGACGCGAGAAGAACAACTCGAGAAGGGCAAAACTTGTTGAAGGGACGCCGAGATAAAATCGAGTCTGTGTTTAAACCAGTTTTTATTTTTAGGAAAAAAAAAAAAAAAGAATATATATATCGCTCAGAGCGCCCAGGTCGAGAAATCCTCAGCGGAGAATAATCAGATGTAATTATGTAATTGTATCTTCATCTCTCGAGTAATGGTGGTTCATTAGCTGAATGTTAAAGTAGTTGATGAAGCTTGGCCGTTCTGATTTGTGTAATTTGGTAATTATCAAATTACATCGTTTCAATTGGACGTCGATGCCATCATGCACGGCCCTGCCAAGGTTTCTCTGATGATAAAAATAAGAAATTACAAATCAGAAGCCTTATGAAAACCAAACGGCTAAATTCAGGTAAAAAAATGTTGTACCTTTTGTACCTTCTTCAGTCCCCGGCCGACCAATGGGCATTCGGACATGCCCAGAAAAATACCCCCAAGTATCGAATGTCATTAACCATCTTAGCATGATGCTGACTGACTCTATCTACTTCTCGCTCCCCAAGGGCCCAAGTCAGTTCAGCATCCAGTGGGCAACTTTGCGGGATATTTCAACCACGGACGTAGGGCTTCGACGGGGGCGGGTGGGTGGGGGTATTCACCCCCCCTGCGGGTGGTCCTGAAATTGGCAGTTTCCTTCAAGACTCCTGCTAAGGATGAATGGGCATGGCGGAATATACCCATCCTTGGGTATCCCCCGTGACGCAGGGGAGAGAAAGAATCTTAGGTCAGGCTTAAACATTAAGAAAATAATTTCATTTCTATACACGGTTTCATAACTGAGAATTAATTGCAAAAAATGAAATTTCGTAAATTCCAGTCTCTATCTGACACCACCAAATTCACTAGACTACACAAACGTTAATTAGTCGTAAATGACATTATAATAGCCGTAATTAACGCAGCTCATTGTTGCAATCAAATGTTTTGTGATGACACGGCCCTTGATAAGCAGCACAAATTTTTACTGCCATTGACACTTCAGCATTTCTTTTGCGTCAGCTACAATTCATATTCATTTAATTCTTCGTACGATCTTTCCATCGTGGTAATTATTTGTTCGAGATGTAATTACCTGTGTAACAACACGGCAGTGATATTAATTAAACACCACCGACGAGATTATCATACTGGGCAAACGGCATTGTGTCACAAGTGATTTCTGCCCATTTATAAACGGATCTAACAACAAAAACAACAACAATAATGTTAGGAGACAAAGACGTTACACAAAAACTGAACCATGGAACTTCCCTGATTATTGAATGCTTCAGGGAGGAAACGACGTATATTCTGCCTAATAAACAATCCTGTTTATACTTCAGTAACGGTGAAATCTACAAAAACTATGGCCTTTGTATCCCATCCACCTCTCTAGGAAGCCTCGTCTTGTTTTTGTCTTAAGTTGTACCTTGTGGATTTTCATCATTTTAAACAACTATTTTTTAACATGTATTGGTATAATTCTTTCTTTAAATCTTCAACTGAAAACTCTCATAATGGACAGAGTCAACAGATCATGCATAAGAGGGGTCCCAAGGGATATCAACTGGCAGAGAGAGAGAGAGAGAGAGAGAGAAATATAGGTAAAAGGTGATGAATAAATACATGTAAGGGAACAGAAAAGACAACCGATACTGCATTTATACATTATGTAGGAATAACACAGAAACAGACGGTTTGCTAGAAGTTACTGAGTAATTATACTTTAAGGATATGGACAATATTATCATTACCATTACGACTCTTATTCTTGTCTTTTTGGAACAAAACGAAAAGGACACGGGAAACATTACATTTTTGTTGTCGCTGTACAGAATTGGAAATAAGGAAACGTAAAATTCAAGGCCAGAGGAAGCTGTTGGGGATAATCCATCTCTCCCGAAGACAGCCTTAATTCCCTAATCCGCCCCCGTCAACATTAATAACGCCATAAAGACCATTTCTGGGCAGTTTTTGCTAACGACTTTCTCCCGGGGCCACTCCTCAAAATGAACGATTTGTACGTGCGTACATGCGTGCGTGGGTGATTGGTGTGTTTGCGCACCGGTCTGTACTTGGGTTAGCCTGTTCTAAAGCTATCTGATTATTGCATTATTTCATTCTTTCTATGATCAACTGATTTGGATGACTCATCATTCACCGGCGTTCTCTACTTGTACAGTTCGTTTGGTGCACTGAAATACATATTTTTATGTTAATCGTTTTACCTTTCAAGTGGATTTCGTTATGCCTTACTAATTCGTGAATTTTTTTTTTAATATTTAACTGTCCCTACTGATTGTTGCACCATTGTATCCTTTTTTTTTTTTATTATCAACTGGTTTTAGTGATGGCTTCTCTCTCGTCGACGTTTTCATTTGTACCTTATCCCTGGTATACTGAAATACATATTAATATATTAATATCTTTAGCTGGTACTTGACTCTTCAAGCAGATTTCATTATACCTTGCTAACTCGTGATTTTTTTTTTTTTGCCAATGCGTATTTAAAACTCATATATATCTTAGCTTTAAATATTTCAATGTCCTACTAGAATATCGTATCTCACACCTTTTACACAGCTTCATCTTTTTCCTCTAAGCTCGCATGATTCCGTGTACTTCAGGTACGTTTTTTTTCTCTCTCGAAAAATACGCCCAGAAACGCGTTATCCTTTGTTCAATAATACCATCTCATTTTCCTCACCACCGGTTTCGTCTGTCTTTCACTGTCTGTAATTAGACCCCCCTTCGATCCTCCGGGAATCTCAAATCCCCGGAGCCTCTGAGCCAAACCAATCATCACCTGGGGTCACCCTTTTTTTTCCCCCACTGATCCCCAAATATCACCTGGAAACGATTTCGACCGGGCTAGAACGCCACCCGGGGTCACCGTCCGTTTCTAATCTGATTAGACGACCCAGAATGACCTGGGACGACCTTCTGTGCTTTAAATAGGTCACTTAATTATACTTAAGATGCCTCGGGGGCGAGATAAAGAGAAATGAGGGTAGGAAATGGGTGTAGGACATCAGGGTAGGACGCCAGGGTAGGACATGGGAGCTCGGGGGCTAGGGTCCTTTGGGGAAAAGGCAGAAATTAGGGTAGGGCAAGGGTTAAAGGATAAAGGGTGGGAGAAAGGAACTGCCGTGCTATATAAGGATATTGTTAACCGGTCCTTAGGGATTATGGCGGGAATTTAAATTCAAATACCGCTCGAAAACCTGATCTTTCTTCTAAGAATGCGTTTGTTTTAAATATCAGAAAGAAAATATAACGGCAAAGGAGGTGAAGTAATATTTACCAATGAACAGGGGTGCAGAAGGAAGTGCTCGAAATATATGGTTGCAATGTTCGAACAGTGTTTCATGGGCGTTTTTATCTTCACATTATACTGTTGTATTACAGTAAAAGACATTCATTTCACATAAAGTATAGTGACAAGAACAGATATGATAATAATGACAACGGGTTGACTTTGTCGGCGCGGGAAGAGAAAATGACGGTGAAAAACTATTTCACAATAACAGAAATAACCACGGCAATAACAAAAGTAACAAAAACATCCGTATGCCATACCAAAAGTGACGAATGAAATCTAACGAACAGATTCATGCTTGAAACCATAAAATTATCTTTCCCAACCAACAAAGCAGTAAATAGGGGGAAATCACCTCTTTTTGTAGATGCATTTATATAAAATGTTCGTTTCGATTACGTTCACATCATCATGCTGTATTTGATTAAGAAAACGTGTGTATTCACTCCATAAATAAAAATAACAAATATAATCTGAAGCATAAAACTACCAATGTAAAAAAAACTGCTTGCGTAAATACATCTATATGTATATATAATATATATATATATATATATATATATATATATATATATATATATATATATATATATATATATATATATATATATATATATATATATATATATATATATATATATATATATATATATATATATATATTCGTCTGCGTATAGCTTACACCATGTTGGTGCCTCTTGTATTTTAGTATTCTATAATTGATAAATATAACCTGGTAAAGCAGAATAATAATTGACATAAATATTTTAGTTATTTTCACACACTTATGCATTTATGAATATCCCAGACTTCCTTCAACGGGAACAACAAACGCGAGAAAACACATTTTCCCACGTAAACAGAAACCAGATTAGAGAGAGAGAGAGAGAGAGAGAGAGAGAGAGAGAGAGAGAGAGAGAGAGAGAGAGAGAGAGAGAGAGAGAGAGAGAATTTCCTCCCTCAGAAGTTTAAATCGGTTTACGAGTCTCAAAGGATAGATACACAAAAAAGGGTTAACAGCGGCCAGTAGGATGAAAAAAGATAATAAAAGGTTCAGAGGAGAAGATAAAATGAAAGTGGAGCCTTGCTTCGAACGGGGAGAGAGAGAGAGAGAGAGAGAGAGAGAGAGAGAGAGAGAGAGAGAGAGAGAGAGAGAGAGAGATTAGGGGAAGGATGCTCTCACAGGATTGACGGATTGGAGGGGAGAGCAATATAAGGTGTACTGGTTTAAGGGGAGTGGTAGTATAGGATTAAGGATTACGCAAAGGATATTCTTTCACTAATGACGCATATGTTAAGGAGATACTATAGGTACGCTCTCTCTCTCTCTCTCTCTCTCTCTCTCTCTCTCTCTCTCATCTTGGAAAGAACTCTTCAAGTGCAGGGTTCCTTCGATCACATTATTGTATATGAATATATTTCCTTTCTACTGAACAACGAGTAAAAGAAAGGACTCTTCCGTCACTTTCTGCGTCATATGAGTAAAATCATAAGATACATATATCTTATTTGGTCACATTTTGCAACTGCCAACCATCGTAGTCGAATTAAGCAAAAATCGACCAGAAACTCAACCTGCAGATAGATACAAATAAGGTACAGTCAATCTATAAAATCCATACCTGCCTCCCAGTCTCCCTTTTTCTATCATCTTAATGAGAAACACTACACCCAAGCTATCCATTCGCGGGAGAGGGCATGAGTAGGGCTTCTCAGTTTTAGCTTACATCCCGCCACAGGGATGTTGGGAGACGAGCAGAAGATGCCCGAGAGAAACTCGACCCGATGTGGCGGCTTCGGGATCCATATCACAAACCCGACAGAACCAAGATGGTCTGGCACGTACGGCCCAAGGATCTATCTACCTTATCCTGCAGGAAATGGATGGCCGCGGGTAACGTAAGGTAAGGCAGAAGAAGAAGAAGGTCTCCCCCTAGAAAGGATCAATGTGACATCGGTCTCCGGTATGATCAGTAACTCCAAAGGGAGAAAGCTATACGTCATACCTGGAGGGCGTTGGGGATCGGGTACGTATAACTGCCAGAAGGTAGAGGGAAAGGGGGGTCCTTGCTCCTTTGAGAGACCGTCAACATGGAACAAGGACAGGAGGACCCTGAAGGATTCCTCCCACTTGAGCCCACCCGCTCAGGATATGTCGAGAGGATTACAAGGCACTTGGTAGATACTTGAGTCTTTAAAAGGACGTGCCACTGCTGAATATACAAAGGACCTCAAGGAGTTCTAAGACAAGCGTAAGGACACGCATGGCTTGAAGGATAACCACTGAAGGATGCGGCATAGTGATAAGCGAGAAAAAATAGCAGGCGAAGGATAACAGAAGGGCAAGAAAAGGACGATGCTATTGTGAATAATCTCCCAAAAAGAATTCTCTGTGCATCCTTTTCATGTTGAGTGCAGAGCTGAGGACACCAAGTAAGAAATAAATTCACTGGATAAATATGAGTTGGACGTTTATAGGAAAAAATCATCGCAAAAAAAAGAAGTCCTTGCATAAGGTCTAAAGAGCCCAATCTGAAAAAACTCTTGAAAAATATTTGAGAAAATTAAATATTCTTGAACAAATAAAAGGCCAACGGCGTGGAAAAACTAATACATCTCGATTTTGTTTTTCTTTATAATTTTCAATTTCTTCTCTATACGAGAGGTGGTGACTTTTCATATTGTATTCAAAAAGATTAAAATAAAAAGATAAAAAATAAACATTTAATATTAAATTACTTTCTTTTGAAACAATTTAACATATTTCCATGTTCAGGCGTTGCAAAACCCTGATCTAATCAATGTTTTGAGAAATAAAGCAACGCCAGAGTGTTACAAACCGATTATTCACCACGACTATAGACAAAAAAAAAAACTACTTCTCAAATCATTATGCAAGAATTTGGCCCCTTTTCCCCAGAGCAACGGATCTGCATAAGATGCTATTTGGATTAAGGCTCCAGAAAACTTTCTTTCCCCGAGAAAGTGGACTATTCGTGATTATTCGGAGCTAGAATAAACAGGTATGAGAATAACTAATGCAAATCTCGCGTGGGGGATTTTCTCTGGCGTGTAGAGGTAGAGCATTGGAAAGGTAGACGGTCACGGGCATATTTGCTTTTCCGGCGCTCTCTCTCTCTCTCTCTCTCTCTCTCTCTCTCTCTCTCTCTCTCTCTCTCTCTCTCTCTTTAATCATTCTCTTGATTTTTATTCCAACCACCATCTTAAACGTCCATTTCATACCTTGCGCACTACTGTACCTCAATCCATTTTTTTTTTCTTTAGTTGAATTGCTATTTTCTTTTCGTTAGCTTTCCTTTCATCATTTCTCTCCGTTATTTTGTTGTCATTTTCTGTTTAATTTCGTTTTCATCTTCCCTTCATACCTCACATCCTTTAACCTAAATCTAGTTGTTCCTCAACTGCACATCTTTCTCCCTGCTTTTCACTGTTCATCTCTTCTCATCCTTATCTTATCTCTCATTTTTGCCTTAGCGTTCATCCTGAGGTATTCTTTAATTCCCCCATCAACAATTCCACCCTCTCTCTCTCTCTCTCTCTCTCTCTCTCTCTCTCTCTCTCTCTCTCTCTCTCTCCCCGAGCATATTCAAATGTGCCATAACTAGCGCAAAATGAGAAAGCCCTCTCACCATGAGGTCGGCCGAGGGGGCGGTGAGAGAGACTGATGTAAATGCATCTGACAGGGTGATGAATAGCCGTTAAGGGGGCACAGGAAAGGGGGGTGGGGGGTCACGTGGACTTGGAGGTCACATGACGGGGGTAGTGGGTGGTATGTGGCACGAGGGCATCTGTAAGAGGGATGGGGAAGGGGGTATAAGAACTGGCGCTAGGGTAAAGGGTCAGCAAGGTGCTATTACACGATGTCATTGCGTTCATATGCAATATGGTTGAGTAAGAGAGATAAGAGATGATGGTGATGATGATGATGATGATGATGACGAGGTGGAGGAGGAGGAGGAGGAGAGACAATCATGGGTACTGTTAGCCACGAGACTATGGATGAGGAGCTGACCTCTGCGAGATGAACACGACTCAATGTACGGACTATAGACTAAATCTGAATATACGATGGATCTTGCTAATATCGATATAAATAACGTTCCCTATAGGTTTTAGGTAATACTGTGCTATGGATTTACTGTTTAGTGATGCAACACCTCACAGTATGAAAAGAGGTGTTCAATAAACTAGCCTCTCAAGGCAATATTCTAAAATCAAATTACAGTAGAAAGTATCAGCAAAATAAGACTCGCTGAACATTATCTTAATTACGAAATCAAATGGCGACACATTAAGAGAAAGCTTTCTTAATGCGCCCATCCGCCTGATGATAGATTACGACTTGAGATCAAAAGCCATAATACACATACACACACACACACACACACACACACACACACACACAAAGCAATCAAAACTTTCTAATAATCTTAAACTGAAACCGAAAGTTACAGCAAGCCAAACACTTTCCTTGTCGCAATTATTCTCGAAATAAAACAAGTGAAAAGTGCGCCGAAGTTTCTACGGCACAATCGAGTTTTCTGTACAGAAAGTCTCAGCCGCGGCCTATGAAACTTTCAGCCACACCTCGGTGGTGGCCTGTGTTGTTGGCACGTATAGCGGTGCCAGACGCACGATCAATGCTAACTTTAACCTTAAATAAAATAAAAATTACTAAGGCTAGAGGGCTGCAATTTGGTATGTTTGATGATTGGAAGGTGGATGATCAATATACCAAATTGCAGCC
The DNA here is from genome assembly GCA_039081455.1 of Macrobrachium rosenbergii. Taxonomy (NCBI): domain Eukaryota; kingdom Metazoa; phylum Arthropoda; class Malacostraca; order Decapoda; family Palaemonidae; genus Macrobrachium; species Macrobrachium rosenbergii. The sequence continues at coordinate 19,954 of JANJGK010006724.1, forward strand.
CTCTAGCCTCGGTAGTTTTTAAGATCTGAGGACGGACGGACAGGCAAAAAGCCATCTCAATAGTTTTCCCACAAAAAACTAAAACCTAAGGACACTGCAGAGAGGGAAAGAAAGACACACACACAAATCAGAATTTTCTAATAATCTTCAACTGAAACCGAAATTTACAGCAAACCAGACATCTTTCTCTGTTGCAATTATTCTCGAAATGAAAACCTTAGGACACTGCAGAGAGCGAATGCAACGCCTCACTCACCCTTGACGCTCAGGGTCTCTCTACCCTGGTGTGAAATGAATAACTCCATTTATGATCAACCTAATCCGATGAGGACCGAGCTATTTCGGGCTCTTACACCCATTGCATCTCGACATGCCTAATGTGATGATCTGTCTTACTTGCATGGTTTTAAGAATTCCGCTTTCGCACTGGCAACCTTTGGGATCCTTGCTCAAAAATAGAAGAGCACTAAGAATATAAAACCCATGGTGAACAGAACACCAAGAATATCGGAACACAAAAGTAAAGGGAACACCAAGAATATCAAACCGGATATTAATAAAACACCGTGACTATCAAACGCAATATGAACAGAGTACTAACAATATCAAACCAAAATAGATAGAACATGAACATCAAATCCGATATGAATAGAACACCAAGGATATCACACCCAAAGTGTACAGAACACCGAGAATATCAAAACCAAAATGAACAGAACACCAAGAATATATAGCCCAAAATGAACAGAACACGAAGAGTATCAACCCCAAAATGAACAGAACACGAAGAGTAACAAACCCACAATGAACAGAACACGAAGAGTATCAACCCCAAAATGAACAGAACACCAAGAATATCAAACCGAAAGTGAACAGAAGAACATCACTAATATAAAACCAAATATGAATAGAACTCCAAGAATATCAAACCCAAAATGAACGGAATAACACCCGGAACAGGAAATCCAAATTGAACAGAATATCAAACCCAAATGAAGCGAACACCAAGAACATCAAACAACGAGGTGGGACATACCAAAACCTACGTGCTTTGCAATCCTCCCTCTTACTTGAATAGGGGTTTATTAAAAAAATAAAAACTAAAGTTTAATTTTCAACACTTAATGTATTTAAAGAAAAGTAAATAAGCAAGATAAAGATAAATAATATATCCCTTAACAACTGATCTCTCCTTTCTGTATATATGTCCTATTACTTCTTTAGAACACCATATTCTCCGGAAGCTTGAACTTCAAGTCAGTAGCCCCTGAGAGCTTGTTCCATATGAACAGGGTCCGTCTTCTGAATAATAATAATAATAATAATAATAATAATAATAATAATAATAACAGGAAAATCATGAAATGCCTCAGGGACACACATGTGACGATCCTTGTACTGTGACAAATGACGCAACGCATTCTTTAAAAGGGGGAGTGATACATCAACACTTCCGTCTTGCCTATCCTATAGCCGCGGCCCTTTTGTAAAAGGCGTGCTTTAAAGAAAGGAACGAGATGATGATAATAATGATGATGATGTACTCGGCAATTTCCCTTACCCATTCTCTGCATGATGAAGTTGCGACGTAATGACGGGCCCCAATTGCATTGTTGACGCTCCCATTCATTGCATTCAATTTACACGGCCCATTAGAGCCAATTTTCGCCTTCGTGAACTACGGAAAACTTCCCTAGTCCTCGGAAGCTGGGCCTCCTGGCTGCGTCTTGAGTTTGTTAGTTTTGTACTTGCTTTATTATTGAATTTTTATATTGTTTCTTTGGGTTTTCGTTGCTTTATTATTGAATGTTTATACTGTTTCTTTGGTTTGTACGTTGCTTTATTATTGAATTTTTATATTATTTCTATCGGTTTTCGTTGTGTTATTATTGACTTTTTATACTGTTTCTTTGGTTTTTACGTTGCTATATTATTGAATTTTTATATTGTTTCTATGCGTTTTCGTTGTGTTATTATTGAATGTTTAAACCGTTTCTTTGGTTTGTACGTTGGTTCATCATCGAATTCTTATATTTTCTTGGGTTTGTACGTTACTTTGTTACTGAATTTATAATTGTTTCTCTATCTAAAATTTAGTCTTTTTAGGTGGATAAGCTTACTCTACACGAATACATAGTTCTAACAATTTCTGATAGCACTGTGTTAATTTATCTAATTACCCCTTTAGGCTATATGATTCCTTACCTTATCATTAACTTTTTATATAATCTGTATTCAAAATTTAGTTTTCCTGGGTGGATATGCTTACATAAAATGAATACTTAATCAATTTCGAGTTTCTGATACAGCTACGGATTTATTTAGTTATCCCTTTAGGCTTTATGATTCCCTTCAACGTGTTCAAGGTTTTTGAGGAAAATGAATGCTTCGCTGAGTAATTATTTCATTACATAAAATGCTCAATGAATTTCTAATGATTCTACAATAACCCAAATTCTTTAATTATGATTACTCTCACACGCCTGAAATTTGCTAACATTAATAGGTAAAAATATTTATTTTCCCACACACGCAAAGCCATGCGATGAACATACCTCATAGCTTTCCTTAAACAAAATGTACACTGTAAACTTGGCACAAAGGCAGAGGATATCAGCATGTTCCCCAGATGATAAAAAATACATCAACATACAAAGCCTTATTACGAAAATGAACTCCCATTTTTCGTAATGCATGCCGCACGAACAGACAGACACACACACACACACGTACACCTGCAACATATATTTTCGTCAATTATCGTCTTGTACCGCAAGGGAGTGTCGTATTTAGCCCCAGTCGAATCATTAAGAAACGGAACAATAATTAAGGGAACTCCCAACGCAAAAAAAAGGAAAATGTAAATTTAGAACCCTTCGTTTTATTTTCAGAGATCTTTGAAAAATTTGGGTTCACGCTAAGGCCTGCGAACGATACTTTTGGAAACTTGAGCGAAACTTTCAAGTAGGTTGCGTGAAGGAAGATGATGTCATTTGTTGTGGGTAATTTTCTGTTCCTCATCATTCACGTTTTTCCTTTTATCTTTTTTTTATTTTTTCAGGCGTCATTATCATCTCTCCCAGATGAATAAGATAATGATGCTACAGACATCAGGGAGGAGGAGGAGGAGGAGGAGGAGGAGGAGGAGGAGGAGGAGGAGGAGGAGGAGGAGGAGGAGGAGGAGGAGGAAGTTAAAAAGAAAAATGAAACCTTAAGGGAAAGAAAACTGAAAATAATTGTCATGTTTTCATAATGGTTAAATGGCCGAAATGCATAAAACCACTAACCTCACATGATACCCCCGTGATACCCACTCATCCCCCAAGGGGGACTACCCTCTACGGCAGATGTCACCTTTTTTGTTTTATTACGTGTGTATCAAGATAACCAAGGCTTAACCCGCATATAACCACATAAAGGTACGTATTCACAAGGATGGGGAACAAAAACATGCGTATTTAATGAAGTAAATGACTGTAACAAGCAAATTGGCGTTACAAGATCATGGACACCGATTAAATGAGGCAAAACTTGGTATCAAGTAGGCTGGGTCTCTCTCTCTCTCATGTGGCTTGGCGTATGCTCAACCACATTATCAGGCTAAGTTCAAACAACAACGTGTACTTCCAAAACCACCGAACTTTCTCATGATTCATAAGTTATAAATAACCCTCAAAAACATTTTGTAATACATACGGTGACCTAACAGTATTACAAAATACTGCAAGTCATAAAAGTTACTCAAATGAAGAAGCTTTTCTTCATAAGAGTAACCTAAGTTCTGTTAAGCCTTGAAGGTTTAACAGAACTCAAGATATTCATCATCATTCTCTTTCCTCATTTGAGTAAACCTTTGATTGCTGCGGCCGCCTCAGTTCCTGTCACAAAATGCCATTCCGTCACAATAGCCAAATGGAGCAGCAAGATGTTTCTTGCCCATACAATGACACATCCGGGACCCCAAAAACCGGGAATTTTGCGACGCCTCACCAATTCTACCACTCGCTTTCCTTAGTGCAGGATCCCCTTGAACCGACAAACCAATGACATCCTTCGTGCACAAAAGCCCTTTCAATATGAAGTCCCATCGCCGACCTATAATGACAAGGGCCTATTGTCTAACGTCCTAAGAGACTTGTATATGGGGACTTCGGAATAGGACTTCACGGTTGGGGGCACTCCGGGACTTCCCGCAAAAGTGCTCATCCGCTTGACAAGTCAATGGAATCGTCTTATCTACAGTATCTTTTTTTCCCAGCCCCCAAAAGAATCCTAAAGGATACCCTTTCAAGCTTGCACCTTGCCAGTTTGAATGTTTCTTCGAGTATCGAACGCTGATGCTGATGAGGATTATCGTGCAATGGGGAGGATTATCGTGCACTGGGGAGGATTATCGTACATTGGGGAGAATGATCGTACTTTGAGGAAGATTGCTGTGCACTGGGGATTCGTGTATTGTGTAGACGATTATCGTGCACTGGAGAGGATTATCGTGCACTAAGGAGGGGTTATCGTACACTGAGGAGTATTACCGACCACTGGGGAGGATTATCGTGCAATGGGTTGACTCAGTTCAGTACCAACGGACGACTTCAGTACAGACGATGAAGTGTATCGGATGAGCGTCATTCGGTTTGATTGTCTTGTTATGTAATGTTATTGGGATTAGGGCGCCGTAATTATTCGGTTGGGGACGCTTGTGTTATGTTTACTGGGGGAGGATAATTGTTCATGGTGTAACGGTATTCTGTCCGGTTGGGAAATGAAGGCGCGTTATAAAGTGGTGTTATTCTTGTGGGGGGAATAATGGCCGTTCCAGCAAATTGGTAAATTGCTTGATGATACTGACTCTCTCTCTCTCTCTCTCTCTCTCTTTCTCTCTCTCTCTCTCTCTCTCTCATGTGAAAACATCCTACATTTGCTTCTCAAAAAATGTTCGACAACTATCTTTTTCTCTTTATCAAGGAACTGCTCTCTCTCTCTCTCTCTCTCTCTCTCATATGAAAACATCCTACATGTGCTTCACAAAATAAATTTTCAACAACCCTTCTCTTTATCAAGGACTGTTCCAATCTCTCTCTCTCTCTCTCTCTCTCATATGAAAACATCCTACATTTGCTTCACGAAATAAATTGTCAACAACCTTTCCCTTTATCAAGGACTGTTCCAATCTCTCTCACTCTCTCTCTCTCTCTCTCTCTCTCTCACACAGAACTTTTTTATTTGTCTCTCCCTCTCTCACACAAAATCAACTATTCTCTTTCTGTCTCAAAGGAAATACAAAAAAGAAAAAAAAAAGCACCTCCTTTATTACCACCAATTACGCAAACACTCCCTCATTGGACTCTCAAGAACAAAGACCCAGGAACACCTGAGAAAGGAGACAACAACTAGCCAAGACCCCGAAATGAAATTCTAGGTACGGATTTAATTGGTTTATTTCCTATATGTAATTAAGGCTGCAGGGAATGTCCGGTAAAGGAGCTAATTCTCAATGAGGTGTTGGTCTGGCCTGATTGTTTTTCTCAGTTTTTCCAGGTGCGTCCACAGAGAGAGAGAGAGAGAGAGAGAGAGAGAGGTGGAACAGCTCCATGATAAAGAGAGCAAAGATAGTCGGCAGATATTTTTGTGAAGCAAATGTAGGATGTTTTGCAAGAGAGAGAGAGAGAGAGAGAGAGAGAGAATGGAATTGTTCCTTGATAAAGATAAAAAGTTGTCAAACATTTTATTTTTATTTGTGAAGCAAATGTAGGATGTTTTCACATGAGAGAGAGAGAGAGAGAGAGAGAGAGAGATATTCCTTTTAAAGAATCTTTCATTATAGGATAACACTGCCCACGTAATGACATAAAAGAATCGAACTAAACATTAGCTATATAAAAGATGCACTTATTTTCCATTACACAGCCTAAATGGAGAAGACATGACGTCAACAACGCAATTACCCAGATACTGAAAAACTGAATTATATCAGCTGCTGCTTAATGATTCACAAGATAAAAATCTCAATATTAGCCGTTGCCTAATGATTTACAAGGCAAAAATGTCAGATACTTTTTACTCGGCTAATGGACTTTTGACTCACTAACTCCAAAGTTGAAATAAAAATCAGCTGCCAGTATTAATAGCTAGTCGGCATCAATTATATTTTCTTCTACAGTTGCAACTTGCCACTGAAGAACAGTAAGATTACCCCGTACTAAAATAGGTATTGGAGAAATATCTAATGAGAAGTTATCAGTTTCGAGTGATTGTTATTTTTTACTGCCCCCTCAAATTCAACACAATTTTCTTTCATCTCGTTCTTTCGAGACGCTGGAAGCCCGAAAGCAAAACGAAAACCCCGATATTCAATTATTCTCTAATGGATACAAATCAACAGAGAATAATCGTCCACACCACATAATGCTACAGTAAGGGAGACAATTGCCACCTTGCGGTAACGCGGGGCGCCTCCCGATTTAACGCGCCAGAAACGGCCGGGACTATTTCGCGCCAAAAAAACACCTACAGGTGACAATTTTCGTAATTTGCTTTACATATAATGACCGGCCGTTGTTACCCTTATGAGAGACCGAGGAGCTCTGGCATTTGTGTTCTTAATGGGCCACTGATTCCGTATCATCAGTCGGGGAAATGGTAATTTCGGAGCTAAAGAAGAACGGCAGAAAGCTCTGCCTTTGTGCTATTTTCAACGTCACCTCTCCCCTCCCCTTTCCCTCATTACCCCTCCGCCCACTCCCGGTCCTCTCGAAATACGATCACTTTTTTTTTTTTTTTATCCAGAAGGTACGATGGATTCGCTCCAGTACCAAGTCAGGGATGCCAATTTCTCATCCATCAAGAAGCAGGCATGCCAATTTCGTCGACTTCCGACGAGGCAATCGCAAGCCTTGCGTTAAATTAAACTGGAACAAGAAACTTATTGTTTTTGTCCTTCCCGCCAACGGCCCTCCCTAAAAAATGTAATGATAATAATTACGATAATATGAATTTAGATAGAATTTTTTTCTTTCAGGAACATCTTCCAAGGAATATGTGACTGCGTAATACCTAAGTTGAGGTCTTTGGCAGGAAGGGACAGAGGTTTCACCAGAAACTATACTTATGCAAAATTGCTACCTGACATAATATCGCTAGAATAAGTGTGATTTCTCGCAAACTCCGCCGTAAAGGCGGGATTGCAAAACCAGCGGCAATATAAAAAGGAAAGCGGACAAAAGGGCCACAGGTACAAGAAGGGGCCGATATTAATTTCACGACGTCTTGATTCGCGGTAGAAACTTTAATGGAATGCAAAAAGCAAGCAGTGCTTTTTCCCATCAAGGCGTGAAACGTGGGGATGTCTGATATTCTATTTTACGAACATCACCACCGCTGTTCCCAGGGACTGCTAATATTTTTAAACTTTACGCAACCGTGGAATTGATCTTATTTGATCCCACTACAGCAGTAAGTCTGAAACTAACATAAATTTTCGGTTTCTAGGACTTGACAATATCTTCAAGGCAGTTCTGTGAAAACTAAAGATCACATAACTAAATATCCATAACCTCTTTTAATGGCACTTTATATGTAAAATCATGCGGCCGTCCAAATTGTTAATGTGTGCACTTAAATAGTGAAACAAAGTAAGTGGTCCATGACAAGGCGATTTTTATCCACCAAAATTGAGTTTCATGGGAGAAAAATTGGGCCAGCAAGAACCCAAAAGAAATGTAATATAAAAGTTAACAGCCAAAGTAACTGCGTATAACAGCAATAATAAAAATAAACAGAACTATTATGAAATTTATTACAACAAAATACAACTGATGGAGTCAAACCTGCGGGCTCTTTTCATCCCATTCCAGACCTTTTAAGGGACGCCATCTCGAGGTCCAGATGCATATTACCATGAAAGTAGCCCTCATTCCTTCCCTCGGTCGTTTACCATTGACTTCCATTTTTTTTTTCTGATTTCTTGTCTTTAGAGCTCCATTAAGAGAACCATTAGCTCTCGTTAGGCGCTCTAACCCAACCCCACCCCCTACCATGTCACGGACTCTTTAAGGGCCCACTGACCCGTCTCCTTCCCAACTCAGGGGCAGGCCTCATGGCGTCCTCCGAGGGCAGTCCACGGCAGGACACTTTTATCCTTACAGCTAATTATTGTCGTCCTTTTCCGAGATGCTCTTCGTTCGAATCCTTCAGGAACAAAGTCGAAAATTGCCTTCCTTTATCCTCACATACCCCCCCCCCTTTCCAAAAGCCACCTTCCCATAGGTCCTACCCCTCCCTCCCCCCGACAATCTTTAATATCCCACCTGGATTGCTCCCCCTCTTCCCCCACCTTCCAAGTCCCAAGAACCCCATCTCCTGTCGTCCCCGGTCACCCCAGGACGTCTATTCATTGATCCCGTGACAATGGGTCGACAATGATCTGGGTTGAGGTCAGGAAAGAAAGGAAATTTTCGGAGAGAGAGAGAGAGAGAGAGAGAGAGAGAGCGAGAGAGAGAGAGAGGCGAGAGAGAGAGAGCTACAAATTCCCATACTTGTGATAATTATTACTACCACATTCACTTTTGCTAAGAGAGACATTACTTTTTGTAGAAAGTTTATCCACTAAGAAAAGTTAATGTGTACATGTACAGAAAAACAATAAACGAGAAAGTGGACACTGAAGTGCCGAAAAACTTTAAACCTCGCACTACAATACGACAGCATGTTTGCACAAACCCTTTAAACACGCAAACAAGAACAGCTGCCCTTAAACGTTTGCTTACAAATAGCTTTTTGAGAGAGAAAGAAAAAGTCTAAGCTACTAAGTGCTTTTGGAACTCTGTAAACATCGCACTCAGCTGGCCAGATTTATAATTGTAACGACATGAAATTTGTACAATGTATAAAAATAATAAATCTATTAAAAATAATATATTTAAATTTACAAGTGACGCTACCACCAGGACTATATACAAAAACTGCATACAGGCAAAATGTAAAATAATCCCTATGCTGTATTCCGTAAGATAATACAGAATTATTCTAAAAACACTACATCTACCTACAGTAGCTGTATAGGCTAAGTCTTGTCAAGGAACATCACCTTCAGCAACAACGTACATTCATATACAGAGAGAGAGAGAGAGAGAGAGATCGAAAGGGGAAGAAGTCCCGTAAAAGGGTCCTCCTTCTTGCCTCCCTTCCACAGGGACAAAAGAATCTTTAATCCCCCGATCACAGTTCACCTTCTTCTTCTTCCATCTATCATATGCAGATGTCAGGTCTGGAAAGAGGGCTGACTGCGGCCCCTCGGTGGGTTAGGGTTCTGGCCTCTTTCTCTTTTGTATTCTTCTTCTCTTTCTTCTCCGTTTTGTCATCCCAGCGCACTCTGGTCTTCGGAGCAATGGAGGAGGACGCATACTTTCAGAGATTCTTCCCCAAAAACCGAAAATTTGTTATTCTGGTAAGTTCGAACTGAACACTGAAATACACAGAACATATTTTTAATATCTCTAACTGAAAACCCTTATGGAAAGAGTCAACAGATAATAAACCCAAGAGGGCTCCAAAGGGAAATCAGCCTGCAGAGTGAGACAAGTTATAAGGAAAGGTGATAAATAAATAAATGAGGAATAAATACCAAAATTGACAAGCATGAAATTCAGGAGATGTCAGCAGACAACAGGTATGAATTAGCTCCTGGCTTAAATATTTGGAGATCAGGAAATTCCACAACTGTACTGGGTTAACTATTCCAGATTTTAGTTGCAGCCAAGATGAAACTCCTAGAAAACGAAGTACTATTAAAAATGGCGCTAGAAAACAACAAACTATGCTTGTAAAATTCTATTCGTTGATAAAACTGCATGTATGTCACATTCAGGAGATAAATGATCGTCTTAATATTTTTATTACTTATTCATAAAATACCCGACCATTTAACGCAATAAAAGCTTAAGGCATATTTCCATTTCCTTAATTTTCAGAAAGGAAACCCAGGAAGATAAAAGGAAGATAACGAATGTAAAGAAGGAATAAATCTTCGCGTCTTCCTTCTCCTCCCCATCTTCTGGTATCTGGGACCGAAGATACGGATGTCGATAAGAAGATTAACTGGTTAAAAAAAAAGGGGGGGGGAGGAGAGATCAAGGCGTATCTCGTCTCTCTGGTTTTAACGCGAAATGAGAGAGAGAGAGAGAGAGAGAGAGAGAGAGAGAGATCTTTGGATAAAGAGGAACAAAAAAAAAGGCAAATGCTAAAACGGAAATTACAAAAATATAAAAATTTAATCAATTTCTCAGACCATTTTACAAAGTAATGCTCTTTATAAGTAACTTCTACTTTTTTTTTTCTGGAAGCCTTAGCCCTTTCAAACTCTTAAGCAGGTTATGTCCTATTTAATTCCCTCGTAAATCAAGAAAGTTATTTCGCCATAAATCATATATACATTATATACATGTGTATACACACACATCGGCATATATATATATATATATATATACTGTATATATATATATATATATGTGTGTGTGTGTGTGTGTGTGTGTGAATGTGTGTGTGTATATGTAGAGAGAGAGAGAGAGAGAGAGAGAGATGAATTTATTAACAAGCAAGAATGAAAGAAACTAGGGGCAGTCTTGTGTTCCGAAAATACAAGAAATGTCGTACAAAACTATATATACAGCAAAGACCATCATTGGGAAACCTCCTGGCGTCAATGACCTTGGTCGTTACGTCACCAGGTTCCACAAACAAGTCAATCAGTCGATCAAAGGCAAGAGAAAAACAGAAAAAACCAACAACGAAAAGTCCTCTGGGAGGAGAGGCAGCCTGTAGGAGACGAAGACGAAGAAGAAGAAGACTCGTCTCGCTCCTTCGGGACGAAGAGTTTAACAAAACCAACAGACCACTTTCACGCACCTGAGAACAATCAAAGAAAAAAAAAAGAGAAAATAAAAAAACAAAGGGACGAAAGAAGGGCAAAAAGCCGCCAGGGCAACGCTGCAAAAAACGCTTGATTTGATTATTTGCCTTGAGAGAGAGAGAGAGAGAGAGAGAGAGAGCAGCATAACAACAGTCTTTCATATTCTGACTGACAATTTTATATATAAGTTTCTCTACACGATAGAGGAATACTACGCCTAAGGGTCATATCCACTGTGTATTTAATTTCGCAGCTGGCTAATCTGTAGAATAAACACTCAAATTCAACACCAGGAGCACCCCCCCAACCCCCCCCTTGTCTTCAAAACGTCCCGTTGAGATAAAATAGCCGTAATAACACGACTCCCACAAGATGCAATCTATACCAAGGCGAGGAGATCATCTAAGGGCAGAAATCAGGCGAAGCTATTACATGTGAAAGAACGAATTATCAAAACTCCTGGGATCATCTTTCCCGCAATCTATCGTTCGCACGGCAGCTTCGACGCAACGGAACGCCCACGCACGATACGCAGTAACAATGGACGCAATCAATCGATGATTATGCTGATGTTGTTGTTAATCATATCACTACAGTTGCCAGTTCGTATTTTTCCACCATATACTATTTATTTTAACAAAAAATATTCTTCATAAAATGAAACGACAAGCTTTCGTACAGATTCACAAAATCTATTTGGGACTGTTAAGGTTCATCTGCGGTCGAAAGATGTTCTGAGGAGAAAGAGAGAAAGAAAGAAAAACAAGCATCTGGAACCTGCGTTGTTACTAGAACCGCCAGACCGCATCCAAAAGAACACCCCTCCCCCACTCTTCCCCCACCCAAGGGACGAGAGTAACATCCCCTTCTCGCCCCCAATAAAACGCCATCCAGAAGCCCGACCTCCGAAAAATTCACCGGTCGGGCGATAATGATACAATGCCCTGAGGCTAAGACACTACTAGCTCTTCATCATCGTCATCCAGGGTAGCTACTGTGTATGAAAGAGAGAGAAAGAGAGAGATTCTTATGCAGAATCTTTACATTTGCTAATCTATCTCCCGTTATATTTAACATTCTTGTATGTCAGAGATGAGCAATGGGATATATTGCGTATTACCTGACGAAAGGCATTATATATATATATATATATATATATCATACATACACATATACATACATATATATATATATGTACATACATATATACATACATATATATATATACTGTACATATATATAATGCATACATCATTATATATATACATACAAATATACATAATTTATTTTTCATAAAACGATTTTAATATATGCCATTCTTCTGAGGTGCATAGACAGACACACACACACACACAAGTCGACATACAGAGAGAGAGAGAGAGAGAGAGAGAGAGGAGTATGTACATGACGTACCAGAAAAAATCGAAAGATTATACACAGGGGCTTCAGAAGCTCAAGGCGTCGCATCAGTTGAGGTATCACCTACTTTTTTGTCTTGAAGTTACAATCGTCGCGGGGCAAAGATGGTCGCATAACCCTATCCGAAGGTTCGGATAACTAATTTTTTGTATGTAATTCCTTACAGAAATGGGAGCCCGTGAGGTCCTCTTTTACTTGCCGCCCGTCTGTAAGACTGTCCGTCTGTCTGTCTGTCTACCTATCTATCTGTCTGTCTGTCGCTCTAAACATACTCTTACAGGGAATTAGTATCCTGACAACATTATCGTGAATACTGGCGAAGAGATCCAATCTTCACTATATCCTCGGGCAAAAAATCTACGATTTCGCAAATTATACATCTGTTTAAGCATCTCTCTCTCTCTCTCTCTCTCTCTCTCTCTCTCAAAAAACACAACAAATCATCCTATCCAATTTTCATTCACAAAGGGAATGACTAATAACGTCAACAATAAAACGAACATCTTTTCGATCGGGGGACCAAATTGACCCTAGATCCTTGGCCCCGGGACATTCTCTCTCTCTATCATGCGTGTGTGGGGCCGTCTCTCTCTCTCTCTCTCTCTCTCTCTGAGGTTGCCTGGTAGCGGGTGGTCTCTAGCCCTTAAGAGCCCAATGAGATCTTGGTAGCTATCTTATGGTTTTAACAGTTTTATATTCTCATTCTTTCTTTCTGAGAGAAGAACAATACTAACTTTTACAATAATTTTTAGCATAAAAAAATAAATACAAGAAAGCGGTTGTCATAATAATGAGTGCATCAATAATTTCTAATAAAAAAAAAAGAGATTTAAGAGACTTAATAACAATCACTTAACACAGTAATAATGTTGAAATCCCTTTAGAAGATAATTCGAAGAATCACGATTACCCTTCCCTGTTGGATCAAGCTGGCTTCGTGCCACACGGGCTCTTATGTGTAAGAACAGATAAAAAAAAATGTTGCTAACAACGAGCCACCCACATCTTAACTTACATAGCCCTGCCAAGGAACAAGAGCCGTTCCAGCATAAGGCTGGCTTTATCTAAACCGAACGAACGAACAAACACATCTCAACGACACACATTCAAAATTCTCTGCCCTGCCCCAGACCTCATTCCTTCTACTTCTGCCCATCATGCCCACCCATACCCCGCTTTTGATAGCCCCATTAAGCATGAACAGAAAGAGATGACACCAATTTCGGGGAACATGATGTCGGAGGACGGCCGAGAATCTCATGACCCTTTGTTATGAGGGATTTTTATTTCTTTAGGCCTAAGGGACGATCGCATCGCTCCATGCCCAAAGAAGAGCGATGGGGCCCAGGCACAATAAAGAGAGAGAGTGAGTGAGATTGAGGGAGAGAGAGGGGGAGAGATAGATGCCTTCCTTCTGAGTTAGGATCATTCAAACATTACAGATATAGAACTGGCAGGTTGAGAGCTAGAGCGTTACGAAGCAGCTAGACGCTAATGCGGGTGTGTAAATAACAAACTCATCTTACATACATACAGACACACACGCGCACGTACAAACACACACACACACAAAGTGTTGTAGAGACAAGCTCATCCAAGAAGTGTAAAGAATCGGAAGTTCAGAGATCGCTGTAGTTCTTTCTTACAAATATGTGGTGAAAGTAACCAATAAATTAATACACAAACACATGCACACACACACACACACACACACACATATATATATATATATATAAAACCACCACTGCATAAAACACTTCATTCCATGGCTGGTTTATGGCAAACCCATAAACGATCACTGTACCCACAGAGAGAGAGAGAGAGAGAGAGAGGGAAGGTAAACATAAACATAAACAATAAACATCGCCACAAAAGCCATCGATGACTACGACATACATAACAAAAGCCCTCGTTAAAGTACTCCTGTTATCTCGGGGGAGGAGGACGCTCGTCTGCCCCAAACCCCGGCGGCCAGCAGATCGCGCCACCAGCCACCAAGAGCATATATACCACCGCTTCTATTCTTCCGGGTCATATCGTAGTTGGGCCAAACACCGAACCACGCCCTTCACGGGAGCGCCCGGGTTCAACGCAGCGTTTCTTCAGTACAAAGAAACGAAGCAGAGAACAAGCAAAGCAAGCTCTCAGAAAGGTTTGAAGTCGATAAGGGCTGGCGACGATAAATTCAAACCCAATTGCCTAAGACGAGCAGAGAGAGATAAGGATAGAAGAGGAAAAATCTTCAGGTGACGGACGATGTCAAACGAACTTGCTTAGCTAATTTGAAGCTACGTCAGCGAATGGCTAATTGGATAAATGAATGGATGGGTGAGACACGAACTCGGTGTATTGTAAGCGCTCGGGAAGGATTGTAACAAATAGAACTGGGTACGATCAATTCAAAATCAATCGTCAAGACAAGCAGAGACAGATAAGAACTGACGAGGAAAATCCTAAGGAATATACAGTAGAGTTTAGGCCAAAGGCCAAGCGCTGGGACCTATGAGGTCATTCAGCGCTGAAATGAAAACTGAAAGTAAAAGGTTACAAAGGTGTAACAAGAGGAAAACCTCGCAGTTGCACTATGAAATCGTTAGGAGAGGGTGGATAGCAAGATGGAATAAAGAGAATATGAATGGAATTACAGTAAAAGGAATGAAAGGAGTTGCAGCTAGGGGCGGAAGGACGCTGCAAAGAACCTTTAGTAATGCCTACAGTGCACCCCGTGAGGTGCACTGACGGGACTAACCCCATACGGGAAAAAAAAAAGAAAATCCTAAGGTGACTGGACGATATAGGATGGACTTGCTTAGTTAATTCGACGCCATGTCAGTGAATGGCTAATTGGATAAATGAGTGAATGAATGAACAAGACATGAACTCCGAGTACTGTTCACTCAGTAGCGTCTGTCTTCTTCCCACGTCCGTTGTGGGATGATTGTGCCCGTTGGGCTAAAACTTAAGAAGGGATTTCGTTCTTGTACTTTTCTTCATTATATTATTACTCTTGTTTGATTCACTGTAATACTGCTTCTACTCCAAATCATCACCGTAGTAATAACTCCAAATTGATGACTCGTTTCCTCAATGATTCTACAAGAAATACCATTTTTTTTATTAATCAGCAACAGCTGAGTTGAGAAAGCATCCGCGGGGGGGAAAGAAATTAATACGGTAAAAATATTTAAC
>JANJGK010006726.1:2500-35441 GCA_039081455.1 Macrobrachium rosenbergii
AAAGTCGAACGCTGGGCCAACAGCGTGCTAGCCGAGAGCTCTACCCACCTCTCCGATGAAGAACTTAACTACATTGAAAACAGTCTTCTTTTTCTATAGAGAAATATATAATCAAGAAGAGTATATCTTATTACCTATGATAGTGAGGTTTGGCTCAGCCCACGACATCGGATGGATGAGCCATCTGAAACATCAGTGGGTCCTGGGAAAAACAAAGGATGTGTACATACCGTAAAATATTATTAATAATATATATATATATATATATATATATATATATATATATATATATATATATATATATATATATATATATATATATATATATATATATATATGAACATTCACTGTACACCTTATAATACGGAAATGTCACTCGACACATAGATATATGCGTAGTACAAATGTTGTACACATGAATATTGCTTTGAAAAAAAATTAAATGAGAAAAAGGGACATTCATTCTATGTCAAATGAAAATTAAATGTACGTAAACACTGGTGAAAAACTGTAAAAACATTGAAATTACTATAGAAACAAGTTGCAAGGAAAAAGCAAAACCTATAGAAACTGGACCATTAAAGGGCGCCCCACCCAGCTCTCCTACCCCCCTACCCCGCCAAAACAAGATAAAGAAATTGGAATAGCAGGGTGTTATGAAAAGTGCTTTCACGCTGCGAATGCAATTGGACATTTATAAACATGTTTGAATCCGTAATGTACCAGGATATATGGGAAAAACTAAGCTGCACATAACTATGAATAGGTGAAAGTTCTGTATTGTACTTAAATGGCTATGGGTATAATTAACGGAAGTACGAATAAGCTTAGAATAGTGAAAAACAAAAAATGAAATCGTTATTGTTTTGATAACGACGTTTGCGATCATTATGGTACCATAGAAAAACCTGGTCACACTATATTTTCAAACATTCTTTTCCTTCTAGAAGAAACTGTCTGTGAATTACAATAAATTCTTCTCTGAACATAGTTATCTGATTTAAGAACTCATTACAACGCTTAATTCATCCTTGTTCACCATTTCAGTCCAAGAATTATCTGCAGTTGTAACAGTTGTCCATTTACTGGCTAAATGAGAGTAATTCATGGTAAATTTTTTAAGAAGATAGCCTCTAAATACTTTAGTTACCCCTCTTAAGTTACCCTGCTAGCATTTTTTTTCTTTTAATATTAGTGTCATTTGTTGTTATCGTCTATGGTATGGATCTAAATTATATAATTCTGAATTTCTAAGTCCAAATCTTTCCACAAAAGTATTGCTAAGCGGATTCTAAAGTAAGTTCGCTTTCCTCAGCTTGATAATGATTAAGTGTATGCAATCTGCTTTTTTATTGTTATAATAATTTTTACTGTTTTTACTATTATTACTCTCAATATTATTGCTGTCATTACCATTATTATGGATACTATTTTTACTACTGCTTCAGGAACTGTTGGATATTGCCGATAATCATTTTTATAATTTTAACTAGTGTATCTAGACTGAGTGCATTGTATTGTTTCTACTTTGTATATTCCATGTATATGGCCCTGAGCTGAAATAAAGGGCGATATTATTATTATTATTATTATTATTATTATTATTATTATTATTATTATTATTATTATTATTATTATTATTATTATTATTATTAGTTATGTTCTTACTAATTATTGCCATAGCCACCAGTATTAGGATCATTCATGTGCCTTATAAAATCAAACCAACGCTCTTGATAGCCTTTGTCTAATATTTGTGCTAAAATGCAATTCAAACCACCACTGTTTCTCAGCATATTTAAAAGACCAACCGCTGACTCATGAGAAATGATTACCCTTCAAATTATATAACTTCAGATAGGATTTTTATCTTTTATTCGATTCAAATTACTAATCCATTGCACAAAAACATGGCATTATTCTTATGATTTGAGTTCATTATAGCAGACCATATGGCCCTGTTATTATGGTTCGAGTTCATTATGTCAGACCATATGGCCTTATTATTATGGTTCGAATTCATTATATCAGGCCAAATCGTCCCATTATTATGGTTTGTGTTCATTATATCAGAACGTATGGCCCTATTATTATGGTTCGAGTTCATTATATCAGAACATATGGCCCTATTATTATGGTTCGAGTTCATTATATCAGACCATATGACCCTATTATTGTGGTTCGAGTTTATTATATCAGACCATATGGCCCTATTATTATGGTTCGAGTTCATTATATCAGAACATATGGCCCTATTATCATGGTTCGAGTTCATTATATCAGACCATATGACCCTATTATTATGGTTCGAGTTCATTATATCAGACCATATGGCCTTGTTATTATGATTCGAGTTCATTATATCAGACCAATCATTTATAGGATATATAGAGCCTGATGTGTAATCTAGTCACCTGACTTTAATAAACATCTCTCCTAAAGATATCATAGAGTACCTGCACAAGAATTGGAAAGTAACTGCAATGCATACTTGACATGTCTCGATTCCCCACTTAGACAAATTTATTTCAATGTTTTTTTTTTATATATATATTTTTAAGCATATTCTTACTTACTAGCATTGATCATTTCACGAATACTTAAATCTGAAACATAGTTTTCATTTCCCAAGGAAAAATCTAGAGTCAAGTCGAGCATTTGTTACCTGCGATAGTGAGTCTGAGGATGTTTGTTGAAATGTAGAAATGGCTCAGAAATCGAGAGGTATTACGTGAATTATATACATCAAAAGGTGAATAGCAATGTTTTTATGAAGGGCCATTAAGTAAAGAACAGCCCTGGATAAGGCATTTCAAGTCCGAGGTAAGGACCCGTTGTTTTAAGAGAATTTCAATAACTTCGTGAATTGAGAGATGTAAAAGAAAGTCAGGAAAAGTAGATAAAAACTTTATGGTGAAAGTAAATTGTGTCTCTAATACAAAGTGGATTAGATGATACTCCCGATTAAAGTGTTTTTATGTGAACAAATAAGCATCTTGTTGAAAAATATATAATTTTTTATAATGTTGCGTACAAAAGAAAAATATAACATGAACTAAACAGCGGCGAAACCACGCTTAATATAGCTACCAAGGATTCGCGTTCACATTTGAATTTAAACTAAATTCTAAGATTGACGGATAAGTAATGGGGTCACCTCTCTCCCTTGCTGCTATGCTAACACCTTTTTATGCCACTGAGAGAACTATATGGCACAGCAACTGCCCTACAGAATTTGAACCCATATTTTATCGAAGACAAATAGACGACATGTTTTTAATACATCCACAGATTCCTAGACTATCTAAATACATAAATCCGAATATGAAAACAATATGTGAAATTGAAAATAACTGCTCACCGCCATTGTCAGGGATCTCAACAACTTTTCTACTTCAGTTTACAAAAAATCCTTACCTACTGTACTAGGCTTTCATTCCTCCGCATCTTTGCAGAATTAATAGCATAAGGACTGTTGTTTATCGAGGATACGATATCTTTTCCAACTTCATCAAATGTGATCAGAAAACTCAATACTTGTAAATTTATTTTTTTCTCCAATTCATTTCCAACCACTTTCCCTCAACACCTTCTTGGTAAGAAGTCATTCTATGAATTCCAGTTTTCAGTGTACCAAAGGACAACACACACACACACACACACACACACACACACACACACAAGCATATATATATATATATATATATATATATATATATATATATATATATATATATATATATATATATATATATATATATATATATATATATATCTTCCATAATGGTCGCAAACGTCGTTATCAAAACAATAACGATTTCATTTTTTTGTTTTTTTTACTATTCTAAGCTTATTCGTACTTCCGTTAATTATACCCATAGCCATTTAAGTACAATACAGAACTTTCACCTATTTATAGTTATGTGCAGCTTAGTTTTTCCCATATATCCTGGTACATTACGGATTCAAACATGTTTATAAATGTCCAATTGCCTTCGCAGCGTGAAAGCACTTTTCATAACACCCTGGTATTCCAATTTCTTTATCTTGTTTTGGCGGGGTAGGGGGGGTAGGAGAGCTGGGTGGGGCGCCCTTTAATGGTCCAGTTTCTATAGGTTTTGCTTTTTCCTTGCAACTTGTTTCTATAGTAATTTCAATGTTTTTACAGTTTTTCACCAGTGTTTATGTACATTTAATTTTCATTTGACATAGAATGAATGTCCCTTTTTCTCATTTAATTTTTTTTTCAAAGCAATATTCATGTGTACAACATTTGTACTACGCATATATCTATGTCTCGAGTGACATTTCCGTATTATAAGGTGTACAGTGAAAGTTCATATATATATATATATATATATATATATATATATATATATATATATATATATATATATATATATATATATATATATATATATATATATATATATATATATATATATATATATTAATAATATTTTACGGTATGTACACATCCTTTGTTTTTCCCAGGACCCACTGATGTTTCAGATGGCTCATCCATCCGATGTCGTGGGCTGAGCCAAACCTCACTATCATAGGTAATAAGATATACTCTTCTTGATTATATATTTCTCTATAGAAAAAGAAGACTGTTTTCAATGTAGTTAAGTTCTTCATCGGAGAGGTGGGTAGAGCTCTTGGCTAGCACGCTGTTGGCCCAGCGTTCGACTTTCCGACCGGCCAATGAAGAATTAGAGGAATTTATTTCTGGTGATAGAAATTCATTTCTCGTCATAATGTGGTTCGGAATCCACAATAAGCTCTCGTAAAATGATCCATGCAAGCAGATTAAAATATGGTTTGACATATAAATGCGCTCAAAATCAATACATGTTCCCGTTTGTCGTTTAGTGAATGTATATATCAACTAAAAATTAAACTCCAAAGGCATCGTTACAGAGCCTGGTCGAGAAGGTTAGTGATACTTTTGTAAGCCATTATTAAAAAGATACTCGAAACAATATTTTAGAGTATAAAAATGTTACATGTAAATTAAGATTGAATATTTTAGTAAGTGTCGGAGGGATGTCAGAAAATTCCTTTGTTTAGTAGGTTGTTATCGGAGGTTTGTGAAGAATTTTTCTGATATTGCTGAACCTCTGATTAATTTGTTACGTAAAAAGGTTTTATTTGTTTGGACTAATGAAACACAAAATGCGTTCGAACAATTAAAACAGGTACTTATTAATTTCCCGATTTTGAAAGCTCCAGATTTTGACGTTCCGTTCTCTCTTGCCACTGACGCAAGTGATGTCGGTGTTGGAGCGGTGTTGTTACAGAAGGACGAACAGGGAGTTTCTCATCCCGTTGCGTTCTTTTCCAAAAAGTTGTCTCCCGCCCGCATATTCCTGAAGTCTGGAAGAAATTAAACCTCTCGGATATAAGAACCAATCAGAGCGTGATTTGGAGCGGTGACGTCGTGAGACTCCGCCCTCGTAGTGTTACCACCTATACAATTTTCTTAATTCATGCAAAAGCACCAGTTTTGAAAATGTAATCTTATATAACAGGTTATAATACTGGTAAATATAGTTGTTATAGATGTATACAGAAAATATGCATCAAATATGTAGTACCAGCTAATATTTACCCTGGCTTATGTATCATAAAAAGGAACTGAGATACGAAAGGCATACGGCAACAATGCTCAATGAAAAACTGGCAAAAGAGCTGCTATGATCTCACTGGCAATCAGCTGCTTCACTATATAATTCACGCAGAAGCACCAGTTTTGAAAATATAATCTTATATAATAGGTTATAATATTGGTAAATATAGTTATTAAAAAGCTACCGAGATACGAAAGGCATATGGCAACAATGCTCAATGAAAAACTGGCAAAAGAGCTGCTATGATCTCCCTGGCAATCAGCTGCTTCACTATATAATTCACGCAGAAGCACCAGTTTTGAAAATATAATCTTATATAATAGGTTATAATATTGGTAAATATAGTTATTAAAAAGCTACCGAGATACGAAAGGCATATGGCAACAATGCTCAATGAAAAACTCGCAAAAGAGCTGCTATGATCTCCCTGGCAATCAGCTGCTTCACTATATAATTCACGCAGAAGCACCAGTTTTGAAAATATAATCTTATATAATAGGTTATAATATTGGTAAATATAGTTATTAAAAAGCTACCGAGATACAAAAGGCATATGGCAACAATGCTCAATGAAAAACTGGCAAAAGAGCTGCTATGATCTCCCTGGCAATCAGCTGCTTCACTATATAATTCATGCAGAAGCACCAGTTTTGAAAATATAATCTTATATAATAGGTTATAATATTGGTAAATATAGTTATTAAAAAGCTACCGAGATACGAAAGGCATATGGCAACAATGCTCAATGAAAAACTTGCAAAAGAGCTGCTATGATCTCCCTGGCAATCAGCTGCTTCACTATATAATTCACGCAGAAGCACCAGTTTTGAAAATATAATCTTATATAATAGGTTATAATATTGGTAAATATAGTTATTAAAAAGCTACCGAGATACGAAAGGCATATGGCAACAATGCTCAATGAAAAACTGGCAAAAGAGCTGCTATGATCTCCCTGGCAATCAGCTGCTTCACTATATAATTCACGCAGAAGCACCAGTTTTGAAAATATAATCTTATATAATAGGTTATAATATTGGTAAATATAGTTATTAAAAAGCTACCGAGATACGAAAGGCATATGGCAACAATGCTCAATGAAAAACTCGCAAAAGAGCTGCTATGATCTCCCTGGCAATCAGCTGCTTCACTATATAATTCACGCAGAAGCACCAGTTTTGAAAATATAATCTTATATAATAGGTTATAATATTGGTAAATATAGTTATTAAAAAGCTACCGAGATACGAAAGGCATATGGCAACAATGCTCAATGAAAAACTCGCAAAAGAGCTGCTATGATCTCCCTGGCAATCAGCTGCTTCACTATATAATTCATGCAGAAGCACCAGTTTTGAAAATATAATCTTATATAATAGGTTATAATATTGGTAAATATAGTTATTAAAAAGCTACCGAGATACGAAAGGCATATGGCAACAATGCTCAATGAAAAACTGGCAAAAGAGCTGCTATGATCTCCCTGGCAATCAGCTGCTTCACTATATAATTCACGCAGAAGCACCAGTTTTGAAAATATAATCTTATATAATAGGTTATAATATTGGTAAATATAGTTATTAAAAAGCTACCGAGATACGAAAGGCATATGGCAACAATGCTCAACGAAAAACTGGCAAAAGAGCTGCTATGATCTCCCTGGCAATCAGCTGCTTCACTATATAATTCACGCAGAAGCACCAGTTTTGAAAATATAATCTTATATAATAGGTTATAATATTGGTAAATATAGTTATTAAAAAGCTACCGAGATACGAAAGGCATATGGCAACAATGCTCAACGAAAAACTGGCAAAAGAGCTGCTATGATCTCCCTGGCAATCAGCTGCTTCACTATATAATTCACGCAGAAGCACCAGTTTTGAAAATATAATCTTATATAATAGGTTATAATATTGGTAAATATAGTTATTAAAAAGCTACCCAGATACGAAAGGCATATGGCAAGGCTCAATGAAAAACTGGCAAAAGAGCTGCTATGATCTCCCTGGCAATCAGCTGCTTCACTATATAATTCACGCAGAAGCACCAGTTTTGAAAATATAATCTTATATAATAGGTTATAATATTGGTAAATATAGTTATTAAAAAGCTACCGAGATACGAAAGGCATATGGCAACAATGCTCAATGAAAAACTGGCAAAAGAGCTGCTATGATCTCCCTGGCAATCAGCTGCTTCACTATATAATTCACGCAGAAGCACCAGTTTTGAAAATATAATCTTATATAATAGGTTATAATATTGGTAAATATAGTTATTAAAAAGCTACCGAGATACGAAAGGCATATGGCAACAATGCTCAATGAAAAACTGGCAAAAGAGCTGCTATGATCTCCCTGGCAATCAGCTGCTTCACTATATAATTCACGCAGAAGCACCAGTTTTGAAAATATAATCTTATATAATAGGTTATAATATTGGTAAATATAGTTATTAAAAAGCTACCGAGATACAAAAGGCATATGGCAACAATGCTCAATGAAAAACTCGCAAAAGAGCTGCTATGATCTCCCTGGCAATCAGCTGCTTCACTATATAATTCACGCAGAAGCACCAGTTTTGAAAATATAATCTTATATAATAGGTTATAATATTGGTAAATATAGTTATTAAAAAGCTACCGAGATACGAAAGGCATATGGCAACAATGCTCAATGAAAAACTGGCAAAAGAGCTGCTATGATCTCCCTGGCAATCAGCTGCTTCACTATATAATTCACGCAGAAGCACCAGTTTTGAAAATATAATCTTATATAATAGGTTATAATATTGGTAAATATAGTTATTAAAAAGCTACCGAGATACGAAAGGCATATGGCAACAATGCTCAATGAAAAACTCGCAAAAGAGCTGCTATGATCTCCCTGGCAATCAGCTGCTTCACTATATAATTCACGCAGAAGCACCAGTTTTGAAAATATAATCTTATATAATAGGTTATAATATTGGTAAATATAGTTATTAAAAAGCTACCGAGATACGAAAGGCATATGGCAACAATGCTCAATGAAAAACTCGCAAAAGAGCTGCTATGATCTCCCTGGCAATCAGCTGCTTCACTATATAATTCACGCAGAAGCACCAGTTTTGAAAATATAATCTTATATAATAGGTTATAATATTGGTAAATATAGTTATTAAAAAGCTACCGAGATACGAAAGGCATATGGCAACAATGCTCAATGAAAAACTCGCAAAAGAGCTGCTATGATCTCCCTGGCAATCAGCTGCTTCACTATATAATTCACGCAGAAGCACCAGTTTTGAAAATATAATCTTATATAATAGGTTATAATATTGGTAAATATAGTTATTAAAAAGCTACCGAGATACGAAAGGCATATGGCAACAAAGCTCAATGAAAAACTCGCAAAAGAGCTGCTATGATCTCCCTGGCAATCAGCTGCTTCACTATATAATTCATGCAGAAGCACCAGTTTTGAAAATATAATCTTATATAATAGGTTATAATATTGGTAAATATAGTTATTAAAAAACTACCGAGATACGAAAGGCATATGGCAACAATGCTCAACGAAAAACTCGCAAAAGAGCTGCTATGATCTCCCTGGCAATCAGCTGCTTCACTATATAATTCACGCAGAAGCACCAGTTTTGAAAATATAATCTTATATAATAGGTTATAATATTGGTAAATATAGTTATTAAAAAGCTACCGAGATACGAAAGGCATATGGCAATGCTCAATGAAAAACTGGCAAAAGAGCTGCTATGATCTCCCTGGCAATCAGCTGCTTCACTATATAATTCACGCAGAAGCACCAGTTTTGAAAATATAATCTTATATAATAGGTTATAATATTGGTAAATATAGTTATTAAAAAGCTACCGAGATACGAAAGGCATATGGCAACAATGCTCAATGAAAAACTCGCAAAAGAGCTGCTATGATCTCCCTGGCAATCAGCTGCTTCACTATATAATTCACGCAGAAGCACCAGTTTTGAAAATATAATCTTATATAATAGGTTATAATATTGGTAAATATAGTTATTAAAAAGCTACCGAGATACGAAAGGCATATGGCAACAATGCTCAATGAAAAACTGGCAAAAGAGCTGCTATGATCTCCCTGGCAATCAGCTGCTTCACTATATAATTCACGCAGAAGCACCAGTTTTGAAAATATAATCTTATATAATAGGTTATAATATTGGTAAATATAGTTATTAAAAAGCTACCGAGATACGAAAGGCATATGGCAACATTGCTCAATGAAAAACAAGCAGAAGAGCTGCTGGCAATCGGCTGCTTCATTACATAATACTTCACCCCTTCAAATTACTTACTACTCATATTGGTCTAGAGTCTCTAGACATGTAAGCATTTAGTACATGAAGTAGACCAATATAGGCTGAAAGTTTAAAATTTTTGCTACTTTAATTGAATTTTCATTGGAATCATTGCACCCTTCAGCATGCACAAATTCTGCTTTGTTGATCATATGTATTTCGACTGCAAGTTGATTTGTTCTTTGCTGCTTATGTACATATATATTTTCTATGATTGTTTTGTAGTTTTGACTCAATGTTTATGAAATTATCAATTTAAAGTCAGGTTAGGCTAGAATACAGATGGTAAGAGTCATGTTCGGAGGTATACATGGTGTGAGACCGGAAATATAGATCTTTATTTTAGGTTAGGTGGTTGGCTTTGGTTAGGCTAGGGAAATTCTATGCAGAAATAAGTAAAAAAAAAAAAGTCATATCTGTTAACAATATCCAACAGAAGTGAGTAGCAAATTCATTCTAATCAACGAAAAATATACCAGAAAACATAAAATTCACCTTTTAGACAGATAAGCCGTAAAGTACAAATTTACCATATCTATTGCAACCTAGGCTATGCACAGGTGTTGTTGTGCAGATATCGTAAACTATGCACAACTTTGGCTTTGCTTAATTTATACATATTACCATTGTAGCCTCGGATACCAACAAGTTTTCCTTTGCTGATGTTTCATGGTAAATTGTTAAATCAACACAGACCAAGCAACTGCATAGTTTGGAATATAAGAAGAAGAAAAAAATCATATACAAAAGATTATTCATACTGTACACCATACCAAAGTTGATCGAATCCAAATTACACAGTTCCGTTGCCAACCAGACACAATAAAAATTGAATAATTCATTTGTCTTAAGAGCTATAATAAATACATAAAATTAATACAATGCTTTAACGCTAATCAAAAACTATTGTGAAGTGAGACAAATAAAAAGCAGAAAATAAGTTTCCACCTTTGCATTTGAGTTGAATATATGCCAATAAAAAAATACATAAGTATCACTATTTTTCACTTAATGATTTGTGCCATGAGATTTTCCATTAGCCGCATTGCAAGAAATGGTGTGAGCCAAATTACGGGGACGTTTGGGTTGTGATGACAGCCAGCACCTGTTGGATGACGGCCTTTATAAACATAGTGGTGCAGTTCCTCTTGGCCTGCCAGTAGAGCGTCTTGCGATGGAGGTTAAGGTTGGATGACAGGGTATCTTACCTCGCCCAGCTCCACCATTCCTTATTGCACTTCCAGTGCAATGCAGCAAACTGTTCAACTGGTTTGGAGTTTTTGTTGAATTCAGACGCTTAAAGAACTTCTTCAGTGCTAGGTCTGTATTGCTGTTTCCATAGGGCGCAATGACTCTTACTAGGAAGGCGGAGTCTCACGATGTCACCGCTCCAAATCACACTCTGATTGTTCTAATATATGAGAGGTTTATTTTCTTCCAGACTTCAGGAATATGCCTCCCGCCCAGCGTAAGTATTCCACAGTAGAGAAAGAGACCCTTGCCTTGGTGTTGGCGGTTAACCATTTTCAAGTTTATCTTTCTTCTACAGGTTCGACTACTAAGATACTAACCGACCACAACCCCCTTACCTTCCTCAGTAGGTACAAAAATAAAAACCAACGGTTAATGCGTTGGAGTCTCCTGCTTCAGGAATGGAATTTAGAATTTGCCCACATTCCGGGTAAAGATAATATAGTTGCCGACGTCCTATCTCGCAGCGTTGAATAAGGAATGTTGCAGCGGGCTATGCATCTATTAAGGTAGTACCTGTATCGTTCCTTTTGATGTATGTGTGCTGTTGATGCGGGTGATAGGGTTTGTATGAAAATTTTATGAAAATTTCATCTTTGTTTTAATTAATGTTTGTTTACTGTGCGGTATTTACAGGCATAGGTTAAAACCGACGAAGTATTGATATGAGAAAAGGTTATGTTCACGAAAAGGGTGAAGAGTGGTGAGGTGTTATTTGATACTGGTTTACATATGTAATGGTCAGTTATTGGTAAGGTTTTATTAATAAGGTGGTGTTAAGGTTAGCAAAGGATGTTTAACAAGGTGTTATCTAGGTTAGGTAGGATATAAAGTCTTTATCGTATAAGGTGTTTAGTAATTAAGGTATATTTTAGTAATTAAGGTATATTTAATCAGGTTTTGGGTACCATAAGGTTTAGTTAAGAGTATAAGCAGGCACTAATTGCGATGATTTTCAGGCTAAAAATTACGCTTTGTAGATTTTGCATGTGGTTATTTGCGCAGGGGAGATCTGTGTAATGCTTCTCTGTATCGATGGGTTCGGTGTGTGTACTGTTTAATGTTATAACACAGGTGGTGTACATTGAAATGGACAGTGTTTATTGCTTCCGCCAGACATTTAGTGTTAATATGTGAAGTGAATCACTGAAATGGGACAGTGTTTTGGTGGAAAAGTTTTTGCCTGTGGACAATGTATGTGAATCGCTAAAATTGTAAAAGTGTCAAACTCTTAACTTGGTTACATAGCTTTGTGATGCTCCGAGGTGTGGGGTGTTTTTGAGGGTATCTGATTGAAACCTGCTTTATATATTATTAGGATTAAGGATAATAATGACACTATAGTTAAAAGTGTGGTAATTATTTGGAATAATGGTTAGGATGATACTAACCATTAAGATTGTCGTATCAATGCCATTCGAACTCTGTGAAATGCTAATCTTGACACTTGTCCCCCCCTTTTTTTTCTTTCTTTGTGTTAAGACTGTTGTTGGTTTATGGGTTTATAAGACTGTTGTTGATTTATAAACATTCATTATGCAAAATTATTAAGGCGTTGGTAGTAATGTTTTGTAGCCTACATGTGTATTTTTTGTGATCTGCTACCCTTAGTACTTGCCACCCCCCTTTTCGAGTTTCATAATTTTTGGTTATTATGCCATTTTTGTACTAATCTGATATTTCTGATGAAATGTTGTTTTGCAGATATTGTATTAGGTCTAAAAACCTGTAGGTTGCATTCCTACATTATTTCTGTGTTCGTGATTTCATGTTTATCTCACTGAAAATTAATTTTTGATTGGTCTTTAATTTAATGTATTTAAAAAAAAAATTTCAATTTTTTTTTTGGGGTGAGGAGGTGTCAGTATGCTGCTATTAGTTTAATTTAGTTAATTACTTTAATTTTTTATATTTTAAATTTCTGTTAAAATGTATTCAGGTATTCAGAATTAGCTTGTTTTTCCTCCTCACCGGTGGTTCGCTTGTTAAGCATATTATTTAACAACTATTTTTCTTTACATGGTGTGTGGGTGTGTGTATGGCCCCCTCCCACTCCCCCCGTGCGGCAGAGGGCTTGGTGGAAGCTCCCTCCTGTTGGAGAGTCAGGCAGTCTGTTTCTGGATCTTCATCAGGAGTGCTGAACTGACCTGTTTTGCTGCTGTTTTTGAATTATTACCTGCTTATTGGTTGTGGCAGCTTGATTATTTTTGGATTCACCTCGCCCTGCAGTTGCAAGGATTTATCTGCCCGTTATTATTCAGCACCACTGATCCAGTATTACTGTCGGTGGGACCTCTCTTGACCACGGTAAAATATTTATCTATTAATTAATAATGTGTGATCACGGCCTCTAAGTCCACTGCTGACATATTACGTGGACTCATTATATATCTGTCACCCTCATCTGCCCGAGTGGATCCTGTGATACCCCACCACTGGGAGATTCTCCTCTAACATTTGGGAGGAATTAATGAACCACGGAGGAATTATTAGTATATTAAATTTAGTGTGTATCATGGTAGGGTATTCTGGCTTTTGACTTTCCTCCTCCTTTCTGGACCCCCTCCCTTTTTTGGTATAAGTGTGTTGTGGTCTATCTTTAATTGTGTAAGTGTGGTTATTAGTTAAGGGTGTTTGGTTTTCATTTAATTTTTGTAATTTTGAGGTTCAGGTGTTACTTCTGTCTGCAACTTATGTATTAAATTTAATAATTTTTAGCAGTGTTTATTTTGCCCCTTGAATTGGTCTTGCACACGCTTTAATTAGTGGTACGATTCCACCCATTGTGGACTTCGTGTCTTGTCTGTGAATACATTAATTAGGAATTTAAGGTATTTCTAGTGTAGTGGAGAAGTGTCCATTACAATATATATATATAATGTGTGTGTGTCTGTGTGTGCGTGCACGTACAGTATATGAGTGTGTGTGTTATAAAAATTTTTCGAATAACTGACAAGTTCTCTTTTGCAGTGTCAATAAGTGGACGATATCTGAATGGAGTTAACCCTTTATGGTGTGCTGCTTCCAAAGGCCACTTACAGATCGTGGCCTTTCTCCTTTCCAAGGGCGCTGATGCAAATGGCGTCACGACCTTCAACAGCACGCCCTTGGCAGCAGCGTGTTCACACGGACACCTTGAAATTGCCAGACTTCTTGTGGAACACGGAGCTTGTGAGTCTTTGGGAAACATTATATTTTGTCTTTGTTGATCGTTCGTACAACAACTGCTCTGTATTTAACTAACTGTTGTTCAGTCGTTGCCATTTACAGATAATTGTTCCTATCTAATGCCACGTAAAATAGCGTGCCATCTAGTTTTTTTTGGTTGACAATGATTTATTTAAACAAATTCATTTATTTGTTAGATTGTTATTAAGTTATTTATTTATTCGTTTATTTGTTTGTTTGTTAATCATTAACTTATTTAATTTTGCATTTATTTCTTTGTTTGTTTCTTTGTTTATTTACATATTTATGTATGTTGTTATTTATTCATGTGTTATTCCAGACATTGAAGCTACCGATGACCACGCGGACACCTCTCTGATGCTCGCTTCTTGCAGCGGTCATCTGGAGACTGAAGCACCTTTTATATATTGGAGCTGACGTGAATAGCAAAAATATATACGGGAAAGGCACTTTGCATGGATGTGCAGAACCAGGATATCTAGAAATAATGAAGGCATTGTTGGACCACAATGCTCGTTCGGATGCCGATTATTCTGGTAAGTTGGATGGAAATACTTATGGTCAACTGAATTATTTTGATGGTCTGCTCTAAATACAAATTCCCAGTGCATAGCAGTATAAATTAACTTTTAGAGTATGAGTCCACGTCATTTTGTTTATAAAATGAAATGTACCCTTGCACAAAATCTTAGTACCAAATGCAATGCCATCAAAATGAATTCAAGTCAGTCACTTTCTTCTGAAGTGATTTATCCATTGTCTTCTCCTTTCCAGGAACAACACCCTTACGGCAGCGAGCTCTTGTGGTCATGCAAATATCGTCGAATATCTCGTTTCCAGAACAGATATATCCAGGATGGAGAAAATCGAAGCACTAGAGCTACTTGGAGGCTCAGTTTTAGACAAAATGAGAGATGCAGTCGGTGCTGTCGAGCACTGGGAATCAGCCCTGAGTCTGAGGTGGGTTTTAATGAAAAGTCCAAATTATTTTTTGGGGGGGGCTAATTAACAATTTTTAATTGTGTATTGGAAAACACATTAAATTCACTCGAATATTGTTTATATATTTAAATGTGTAACTGGCCTGATATTTGTTTTCTTATTCTTAATCACATACCCCTGAAAAGAGGAATAATTTGGTTATCCTTATCTCTTTTGCAATGCATTTTCAGGTGCGTCGATGGAGAGCTGATGTACCCAAAACCTGACCATCATCTTTCATGTCCTTTGTGTGACGAATTCAGTGAATTTACGACATTGCAACAGCTGGAGGCTACAGAATACAACAACAATGCAGTACACGTACAGTCGCTGCTTGTGAAAGAAAGGATCTTAGGACCTGATGATCCTGAAACAATGAGAAGTATCCGGTAGACAGGACTTGATTATGCAAGAAGTGGCGCTTTTAAATGGTGCATCAACTTATGGGTCCACGCCATCAGTATGCAACAGCTTCAACTCAAGCCACTAGAACAGAACGGACTGTTTCACCTGCAGTCATTCGTTAGTTTATTTGCAATCTTGACGAACAGTGACCACAAACACAAAGGGAATTGGGTACCTGAGATCTACTTTGAAGATTTAATGTGCGTTTTCGAAATATGCACTGAGGAGATGGGAGTGATTATTTATATACTGAATGAAGCAGACATTTGTGAAAGAAAGAAGCACGATTCCCACCTCGACCAAAATTGTTGCTATAGTAATGCATTTGTTAGCCTCTTTAACGCGGTTACAGACTGATTTCTCGTCCAGTCAGTGGTACACAGTGAAAGTGGCAGTGAGTAGGTTGGTGAATGTGGATCCAAGGGCCTCCACAAGTTCGACTCTGCTCCATCTGGCATGTTCCATGACAATCTCTGCCTCACTCAGGGCAGAAATCATAGACCTTCTCCTGGAAACTGGGTCAGATCCTTGTGTCAGAGAGCATGCGGGTAACACACCCCTGCATACGCTTGCCTTAAATGAGGAGTTTTCAGAGCACACAGTAGATGCTCTTCTGTCTGCTGGAGCTAAATTGGACGATGCAAATAACCAAGGTGAAACTTTTGGATCATTAATGGCTCCCCGGGAACAGCCACTTGGTCAAACAGTAGATACAGTAAGTCATACCTCTGTGCAATGCCTGGCTGCTGAATGAATTTTGAAACAATTTTTACAGGGGTATCTTACATCCCAGACTTTGTTAATTGTTGACATTTACTGGTTTAGTGGAGAATTTGTTCAGTGGATACGTCAGATTCATGATTGATATGAACTGTACGTCTTATAATGATGTAATTAATTTCCGCATCAATGTATATATTTCATGTTAGATTTTTATTGTACATACTGTATATCCGCTGTATATATTGCTTTTATATTTATTTCTCTGTATAGTCGTTCACTAATTGAATAGGTCATGCAGGTCTTAAGGGTTTTGTTAATCTACGACGATGAAAAAACAAGATATCGTTTTTACAAGTTCTTTGCAATGCCTTTATTTCCTGAATTACTTATGGAAATATAATTATGCCTTTGAAAAAGTTACGATGTTCTTTTTACCTCCAAGTAACCGTCTTCTCAAAATTCACAAGAATTTAATACCTTGTTTTTCTATTATATTATACACTTCATTATTTCTTTTCATTTTCCACTTTCTTCTCTGTTTATTTATGCTTTTTCATCGTTCTATTTCTCTCAGCTCGGCTGTTCTGGAGGCAAACTGTACCAAAGCCCTTCCCTTCTAACTAGTTAAATAAGCAGGGTAGTTGTCATAATAGGATCAATTATTCAGCAAAACAAAGTACATCTTATGAAGTTGTTTCAGCATATTTCTGTATGATTGACCCAATGGAACTATCGACTATGTCATATTTGTTGTGAAAGTCCCCTACCGATAAACACGAATGAAAGAAATTTATAGATACTTTACCATTTTTTGGATTTTAGGACAAAAATTCCAGCATAAGGAAATATTTTGCAAGTTAGTCTTAAAGATTATAATATCGGGAAATATTTTCAGCCTTTATTTTGGTGATACTGATCATACAGAAATTTTATTCATACGTTCTTATATTTGATGAATTGACTATGAAATTCGATATTCCTGATTTTATCGGTGAAAAAGACTGAGTTAACTAATGTACAATGGAGAGAACATCTTCAATTAAACGCCTAATGAAAACGGGAACGTATATTTAGGGTTCTCAGAGAAACGGCAAGAAATTTCTTATTGACACTTATTTCCGTTTTATTTCATATCTACGTAATTTTTATCAGAGCAATTAATATACTCTGAGACGGTGATAGAGTTAAAGGTGTCCTTTCTGTTAAATTTGATAGAACTCTGCCTTTTTCTAAGCAAAGACGAATGATTTTAACTGTTCGATTTTTGTTACGTGCCTTCCTTCCAATTCCAGGTTAGATTTCTTTCCTGTTGTAAATAGCCTATTGCGTCTTATTTAATTTTCCCCGTCAAACAGAATAAATTTGTCAAATGCAACGAAAAATATAATGGTTGGGCAGACGTAAGTAGTACAAAAGGCAGGGTTTACGGCATGACAAAAAGGAAATGATAATTGAAATCATTCTATAGCGAATTATTTCATTGAAATTAAGTTTCCAATTTAACTCCCGTTGTGAAGTTCGCAACTCCACCAAACAACAGATTTACTGACATCCCTAACCCGTTGTTTTGAAATGTGGTATCTGTGTGTTACTTTTAGTAAACATGACTATTCTTCATGCCATATATGCTTAGCTTAATACATGTAAGACATCAATTATTTTTCATAACTCTAAATGTTATTTGATACTTATTTGGGAAAAGATAAAGACAAAAGACTAATTCTGTTTTGGTATGACGTATATACCTTGCTTTGCAAATAAAAAAAATCTAGATAAGATGAGTTTGCTGAGAAAAAATATTATTTAAAAAAATCTATGATAATTTCACAACTGAATTTCATTCTTCTTGCCCATTTCTAAATCTAATCCCATCTCTCTCTCTCCCTCTCTCTCTCTCTCTCTCTCTCTCTCTCTCTCTCTCTCTCTCTCTCTCTCTCTCTCTCTCTCTCTCTCAAATGAAAAAAAATGATTGTCAATTTCATGTTAATCATAAAATAATGAATTGATGCTATCGACAAGTCCAAAAAATGCTGGTTAACTCGCATGGGTCAACTGATACCCAAG
This sequence comes from Macrobrachium rosenbergii, assembly GCA_039081455.1. Taxonomy (NCBI): domain Eukaryota; kingdom Metazoa; phylum Arthropoda; class Malacostraca; order Decapoda; family Palaemonidae; genus Macrobrachium; species Macrobrachium rosenbergii. Next base: position 21,084 of record JANJGK010006726.1, read on the forward strand.
ATGCCCAGAGTACCCTGGTTGGTATGGTTAAGATAAAGATGGCTTCATGCCTGTCTGCAAGTTAATTGTCGAAACCTGATCCACTTTTGATAAAGGTTGTGGACAGACAAAAGAAAAACAATGCTTCTAATAATAATATCGAGGGAGACCCGGAGTAAGTGGTTCAGGTGACGTCTGTGACTGACCGTCATGTATTAGCGAAAGTACTTGGCAATGAGTGCCGCCCTTAGCTATTAATCCTGTTGTTAAAAAATACTCATAGTAACAGTTATCAATATATGACTGTTTTATATTGTTCTCTGATGATGGATATGGCGATGGTACGGGAAATGAAATAGTTATCAAATCAAACAAGAAGGAAATCACTATTGTTTGAGTAACGACGGGTGTGACCGTTCAACACCGTTACTAAGGTGTGTGCTCTCGGTACCGATATGGTATTCGGTAGCGAGAGAAGGCGGGAAAAAAGGGAACCCACTGACTTAGATTGATATAGTTGCTTTTAAATGCCTAGCCATATTCTGACTAAACAGTATTTACGATTCCGCAAGTACTGAGATATGAACCTGAATTTTTATTTCCTGTAACAGGACCCAGGTGTGGCCCAATCGTCGACATCAGATCAATGAATCATTTGTAATACTTATTTCTGGCTGCTGTCTCATCGAATCCTGAGAATAAAACAAAAGATGTGTACACACTGTAAAAATACACACACACGCACACACACATATATATACTGTATATACATATAATTATGTATGTATGTATATGTATATGTGTGTGTGTATCTACATACACACACATACAAACACACACACACACACACACACACACACACACACATATATATATATATATATATATATATATATATATATATATATATATATATATATATATATATATATAAAGATAAAATCCACGAAGGAAACGGAAACACTGGAGTGCTGCGAGGCCTTTCGACACTATGTCCTTTACTTAGCAGACTGAAGAAATATAAAACTAAGTTTACAAAGATAGCTCATATAAATGACAGATGGGGATTATAAAGGAAACATATGTATCTGGATTCCAACGCAATTGAAGAATTAGTAGAACTGTCAAAACAGGGTTAAATATTTAAGAGGTTTTACAAAGGATTAGGATCAACCGTTCAGAAGCAGGGACAGGACAATTAAAAGATTATACAGGGTCGTGACTGACCACCTAAAAAATTTTAGTACAACAGAATAATTCTCTTTTTTGTAAACAATAACTTTTTGCAAGATGAACATTTTTACAAATAAAAAATTATATTAAACAAACGGATACACAGAAAATATATATCAAGTAACTAACTTGTAATTAAGTCAGTGGTTTTATCTTTTAGGTCATTCTTGAACATTTTTCTAATACAGGGGTCCAAATGATACATGCCAGGGCTAAGATTTAAATTACAACTGGAAGTAAGCTGGATAATAGCGGACTCCAATAGATTTCTTGATGAGAAATCTTTCGATCTGGCAATTACTGAACTTTCAGTCCAATTTATCCTGTGAGAGTTTTCACTTAAATGAATGAATATAGCATTGGATGCTTGTCCAGTTTTGACTGAAAACTTAAGTTGCTTAATACGCACATCTAAATCTTTGTTAGATTGGCCAATATAAAAAGAGGGGCAGTCCAAACATGGAATTTTATATATTATGTTGTTGTTTTCTTTAGGGCTATATTTTATTAACATTCTTTTGAGTGTGTTATGATAAGAAAAAACGAGGTTTACATTAAAAGGTTTTAACAATGATTTTATGTTTTCAAAACCACTAAAATAAGGCAAGCTAAGAAAGTTCTTAGGGGTTTCTTTCTTCATGTTACTTTCACTGTAAAACTTTTTGTGGGCTTTGTTATAACAAATATCTAGTATATGTGAAGGATAACATAAATCTGTCCCTATTTTTCTTATGCATTCAATTTCTTTATCCAAATACTGGGGACTGACAATGCGCAAGGCTCGTAAAAACATAGAGGAAAAAATTGATATTTTGATGTTGAGATGATGGCCTGAATAAAAATGGACATAAGTTAAGTTGTTGGTTGGTTTCCTATAAATACTGAATTTACATTGAAATGGTTCTCTGTGTATTAAAACATCTAAGAAAGGGAGGCAATTGTCTTTTTCCAGTTCTAACGTAAACTTAATGGATGGTACCTGGTTATTCAAATTAGAGAGTAAATCATTTACATCAATACCAGCAGGCAAAACAGCTAAAATATCGTCAACATACCTATACCACTTTAAAGGAGTATAAATGATATTAGGTATATATTGTTTTTCAAAGAATTCCATGTACAAGTTTGAGAGGAGTGGGGATAAAGGGTTGGCCATTGCCATACCAAATATCTGTTGGTAAAATGCACCATTGAATATAAACTTACAATCACAAATGCACAACCTAGTGAGAGAAATTATATGACTTACAGGTAGAGGTAATTCGTGATGGATTAATTCATTACTAAGATACTCTAAAATAGAATCTATAGGGACTTTAGTAAAAAGAGAACAAACATCAAAACTAACGAATCTATCAGTGGGACAAAAAGTGATTTTGTTTAATTTATCAACTAAATCTAGACAATTATATACGTGAGAATCTGAGATAGTTCCAAGTAACGGAGACAAGAGCTTGGTAATATATTTCGAAAGTTTATATGGTACTGAGCCAACAGTACTGATAATAGGCAGCATAGGATTGTCTTCTTTGTGTGTTTTTACTAATCCGTACAAGTAAGGTAACGAAGGAAATTTTACCGACAACTGACCTATTAGTTTTTTTAGCTTTAAGAATTTTTTTCACTGTGCTGTTGAAACTTTTTGACTTGATCAAGGGGATTTTTTGTTAGTTTTTTGTATGTCGTATCATCATCCAGTAGGGCTTGCACCCTACTGGATGATGATACGACATACAAAAAACTAACAAAAAATCCCCTTGATCAAGTCATAAAATTTTTTAGGTGGTCAGTCACGACCCTGTATAATCTCTTAATTGTCCTGTCCCTGCTTCTGAGCGGTTGATCCTAATCCTTTGTAAAACCTTTTAAATATTTAATCCTGTTTTGGCAGTTCTTCTAATTCTTCAATTGTGTTGGATTCCAGGTACATATGTTTCCTTTATAATCCCCATCTGTCATTTATATGAGCTTTCTTTGTAAACTTACTTTTATATTTCTTCAGTCTGCTAAGTAAAGGACGTATTGTCGAAAGGCCTCGCAGCACTCCAGTGTTTCCGTTTCCTTCGTGGATTTTATCTTTATTTATATATTCATCACGTTCCATATTTTCGTGATTCAGTTATACATACATACATACATACATACATACATACATACATACATACATACATACATACATACATACATACATACATACATACATATATATATATATATATATATATATATATATATATATATATATATATATATATATATATATATATATATACTCTATATATATACAAATTATCATAGGTGCCTTATACTACGGTGGTGTCGTTTGACACAGATATGCACAGAGTAAACATTATGTACACAGGCACTGGTATACGAAGAATTGAAGTTGATAAAGTGGTGCATACATATTATAAGAGAAGAAAATTATACTTTGGTAAACATTGGTGCAAATGTGAAAACGTTGTAAGAAATATATACATAGTCAGAAATGCTATAGATGTAAATATTAATTTGCATAAACAAAGGGCTATACATTTTGGGCCTGCCAGGGCTCCCATACCCCCAAAAGAAGAGAAGGGAAAATGAATACAAGTCTCTTGTGACGCGTTGCACTTCGCCAATTCTATACATGCTTGAATCTGGAGTGCATCAGGAATTATGTTATCACTATAATAGTGATAAAAAATACGCAATTGTTAGAAACTGTACGTAGATGGATATGGTGATAAGGCATTAAAATATGAAAAGTCCAAAAATGGAACGAAAGTGAAATGTTTGTTTATCTGAACATATGTGACCGGGCTAAACCCTGACTGTACTCCATAATTTCTAAGATCACTAGGGTGGGGCGAATAAGGAATTCCTGTGGACTTAAATGGGCCTACTCAAATGAAAGTTTCCTAAAGTAAAACCATGCGTTTAAAAACACTTTTGACTCAAGATATTTTTATTGGAAACCTATTTTTTTTATATGAAAACAGATGTTACAAATATTTTGACCTGCTCTGCCAAATCTGGGTTCATGACACACATGGTCGGCACAGGGCATTTAGAAGGTCATTGGTCACTTTAAGCTTAATCTTAAACCAACCACCTCTATAAAGGGCTATCGCTCCTAGGCTCCCATTGTGATCGCACAATGGGGAAAGCCAAAACCAGAAACGAGGGATTAGCGTTAACGAACAGATTTAAATGGCTAAATACGTGTGGCTGCCTACACCCTAGACTGTGGTTACGGAAGGCTGAGGCCCACATATTTGTCATGGAAAATTGGATTTTTTTTGAGCGCTAGTGCCATTTCCTTTTGTATGGACGATTAAGTGAAGTGAAGTGACCGTGGGATTGTCTAAAACCTCCTTCCATCCATGAGTACATAAACAAAATACAAAGATCAAAGCTTTAGACATGGACCCTGCTGTACATTCTATTTTCACAGGGTTCTCCTATACATAAATTTTATTAATTATACACACACACACACACACACACACACACACACACACACACACACACACATATATATATATATATATATATATATATATATATATATATATATATATATATATATATATATATATATATATATATATATATATATATATATATATATATATATATATACACATATATATATATATATATATATATATATATATATATATATATATATATATATATATATATATATATATATATATATATATATATATATATATATTATATATACATATATATAATGTATGTATGTATGTATAATTGGTATAAATTATAGGACGGAAATGTCATTCGACACTGAGATATATACATTAAAAAATAAAGTATATTTTAGTGGTATACGAAAGAATAAAAATGGGGCATATTACATTATACATTATATTATATTTAAGGAAACACTGGTAATTAATATATAAAAAAGTATTGAAATTAATGTAGAAATGTTAAAACCTTGAAAAAAAATATAAAAGGTACTGAATCACATTCAATTGTACAAAACAGAACAAGGGAGTAGCAAGTACCGGTCAATACAGGGAGTACCCCTCAACCAACAACGCCCCCCCCCCAACCCCAACACGCGACCAAAACGAGTCAAAGGAAATGGAATACAAGTGTTATGACAAGAGTTTCTACGCCATTTAGGCAGCTCAACAATTAAGTACATTTTTTAATCTGTAATGTATCAAGACTTGTAATTAGATAGGTAAGGATATAATGAACGTAAATGCGACTAGTTTTAAAACTAGTCAAAAAGGAAAATGTGTGCGACCGTTCCACAACATTACTATTGTTACAGGACCAAATTCGAGCTGCAGGGCGGAGCTAAAACAGACTAAAACAAACCTGACGGATTTCACTTAGGAGAACGTTCCTGGAGGCGATACTAATCCTTCACCCCTAGAACTAGGTCTACGGCTTTCAGTTCCATGCAAGGCCAATATAGTATTGGCCTTGGTTCCATGATACTTTGTCGTTTGGGTCTCAAGTTATGTAGAATATTCATTGGTTTGGTTGTTCATTCTATCTCTCTCTCTCATATAGGCCTATTATATATATATATATATATATATATATATATATATATATATATATATATATATATATATATATATATATATATATATATATATATATATATATATATATATATATATATATAGAGAGAGAGAGAGAGAGAGAGAGAGAGAGAGAGAGAGAGAGAGAGAGAGAGAGAGAGAGAGAGAGAGAAATGGTTGGAAAAACGTGGCCACACTGTGTCTGCCAACATTCTTGTTAAAATGGTGAAATGCTTCTCGTAGCACAGTTAACTGACACAAGAATCCAGAGGATCATTTAACTCTCCGCCGTTCACCGTGTCATTCCAAGAATTATCTGCAGTTGTAATTTTTGTCCCTTCACTGGTTAAAATGATTGCAGTACTTCATGGTAATTGTTTAATAATATAACCCATATTTTTCTAGGTTACCCCCTGTTCTGTTATCGTGACTTTTTTTTTTTTATATCAGCATAATCTTTTGTTATGCAATGGGATGAATCCATATCATTTTCAATGACTGTTAAGCAGAATTCAAAAACCAATTCCTTTCCACAGGTTAATGGTGATTAATAAATTTATTAATGAAGCTTGGTTAGCAAACATTTCATTAGTATTTAATTTTGCAGTCGATCGGATTTGGATAACAGTGAGACCATTTTGCCTTATGCAGCCAAAAAAATGCTCTAGACAGTCTACATTTAATGTCTGAGTTAAATCACAATAGTCTTTACTGAATACTGAAAAGATCAGTCGCTAACGTAGACGAAATTATGACTCCTCTCTGAAAGTGATAGACTCCTGGTCTTTGGAGAATTAAATTCAGATGGGGAATTTATGTGTTAATTTATTCCAATTAAAAATTTACATGTATTATGTAACCATTCTTATGGTCGGAGATTATTACATCCCATACGGGACAAGGAATGGGGAATATGAAATCTGATTTGATTTCTGTTTACCTAACTTCATCAGCATAAGAATTTAAAAGTGACTGCAGTGCCGACTTGACACTTTTTTTTTTTTTTTTTACTGCCCGCTGACACATAAATTGATTTAATTTCATATGAATATCAATATTTGGATTTACTGGTGTTGATCACTTCCCGAATACCTGAATCAGAATTGTGGTCTTTATTTCATATAGAACAATCTAGATCCAAGTAGGGTATTTGTTGGGTATTTGTTATTTCACCTGTGATGGTAAGTCTGACCAAGTTTAGCACATCCTGAAAGAAAAAGGATGCTTACATACCAAGGTACATACAGTAAACATTAAAAAAAACATTACACACATTATACTTATGTACTTGCATATCTGTACAGATAACTATGCAGAAAAAAATATGTACATATAAAATATTGATATAAAAAATAGAAAAGGACAGATGATCTCAAATGAAACCGATATAGGTGAAAAGTGTGGAAACGTTATGATAATATAAAAAATAAGAAATTATATGCAGGTAAGTGTCAATGCACGAAATATCACAATATCGGAGTAAAAAAGCTACACATTGCTATTTAAAGATATAATAATAATAAATTTTGTTCATTAACTAGAATATTTATAAATTTACGCTTACCACGCACACTCACATTCAGTGTATATATATATATATATATAATATATATATATATATATATATATATATATATATATATATATATATATATATATATATATATATATATATATATATATATATATATATATTTATATATATATATATATATATATATATATATATATATATATATATATATATATATATATATATATATATATATATATATATATATATATATATATATATATATATATATATATATATATATATATATACATATATATATATATACATATATATATATATATATATATATATATATATATATATATATATATATATATATATATATATATATATATATATATATATATATATATATATAAATATACAGTATATAACTTAGATATATTTGCACTCGTTTAAAATAAATGAAGAATAAATACTGCACAAAGGTTTTCATATACAGTCAGGGGTGTGACCATAAGCCGGTGTTGTTAGGGTGAACGGAGGTGTGGCAGGAAAAGATGCTCGCGCTTATTGGTGTGCCCAAGGGCCTCCTCATAGCGCGTTTAGCCAATCAGAGCACTCTGTGAGATTTTCTCACCCGTCTGCCAAAGCATGAACCCTGCACTCAAAAAATATATTCAACATGCAAATTTATCTAGTATTATTACTTAAAATTTACTCATTCATTGTGCAGTGGCATTCTTGAATAGGATGTTTTTCGAGAAAGGAATCTGTTTCCTTTACCGAAGCATCTTTGTAAAGATGAGCTAAATAAAAGTGTGAAATGAGATTTGGCAAGACCCGAGTGACCATTGGTCTGGGGATTAAGGACATTTCAGTTTGACCCCACCTATCCCTGTGCCCTGCTGGTATAAATAGACCCATTATGGGTTAAGGTACTCAGTGACAACTTTCCAGGAATTGCTGTAAGACGTGACTTTTTCGGTGCAAGAGCCAAGAGTCCTTTTATATCGAAGACCTTACTTTCCGCCGCTGTCAACGAGACACAGACAAGAATTACTTCAGTTGAAATTCTATCTACTATAAAATACGCCGAGATGTATAGGATGAAGGATTCTTTTGTGTGTGTCACAAAGGTAAGCAAAGTACACTATTTGTATTCCTACTCGTATTTGTGAAGCTAAATATGTTGTGAAGAACAAGTTGGACTCATAGATCTGTTGTTACAAGTCATTTGTGAAGCTATATATGTTGCGAAGAACTACTGTATTTAGACTCATAGGTGTGTTGTTACAAGTTATTGGTGAAGCTAAATATGTTGGGATTCTGCAGGGCAAATGAGGACTAGGATATGAACAAGATTTTTAGTGTTAATTTACAGCAAGGATATTTTCACATTTTTTTTTACATCTTCAGTGCAATCATGGCTAAAGTTACAAATAACGATACGGATTTTCAGTTAAATAAAAAAAAATATATGTAGCAACACAACATGTACAAGAAATATCTACTTTCTATGGGCTACTTAGTTGATGCTGTTTAGTAATTCATCTTACCTAGGTTTGTGTTTATCGTAGGCCTGTGGTTATTTTATTCCCTACAAAACTTACTATTTTCATGCTTCAATTAGTTGTGAATATGGAAACTAGAAAAATGCACCATTGCCTGAATGCACCAGACCGAATGCACCACCAGCCTGATCTAAATGCACCAACCACTTACTGTAGTCTGAATGAACCATTTTGTAAATAGTCTGAATGTACCACACCTCATAAAAATGCGCTTGTTGTCTGGTTGGTTCTGGTATCATCAAATTTTTGTCATTCTTACTAGAAACTGGTTAAATCTCAAAGTTTTTAGCTTGTTAAAAGTAGTTATTAAGTAATTTAAAGAATAGAGTCTTATTTCTTTACTGAAGCTAAATTTTATATCATTCATCCTTTTCTCATATTTTATATCAATATTTATTTTGTTTTATATACTCCAGCTTAGTCGGTATAGGTCCAACTCGGCCCATAACCATCTCGGCCCATTCAATGTAACCAACTCGGCCCATCGCCTGTGCCAAGTCGGCCCATTTGTGATAGCCAACTCGGCCCATTTTTGACAGGTCAGATCAGATCAAATGAAGTCGTCCAATATAGCTTTTGCAACAGCACACGCACAGCAATATTACGCAATGATAGGTGTAAAGGTTTTATTATTCCTTTCCAAACATTATTTAATGACTATAATAACAACTGCATTTAGAAACAATTATTGGACAACTCGTTTCCCTAAACATTATAAATTATTTGGTTGTTGTTATAATTGTTTGAAAAGAAAGAAATACTGAGAGAGAGGGGACCGGATGGAGGGAGATACACACGCACACGTACATACAGAGAGAGAGAGAGAGAGAGAGAGAGAGAGAGAGACTGGTTAGGAACCTTCTTTATACAAGCACTTAAATGTCTCTTAAGTGCCTCATTGTCTCATTGTAATAGTTGTTTCGTATATGTAGTTCAAGGCTTTGAATAATTTTCGAAACTGAACCATAGCTTATATAATTGATATGGTTACGAACCTACTGCTAGACTTCAAGTAGCTAGGACAACATGGCTGACCAGTGCTTGATATGCCGTGAAACTGTCCGTCCCCGTCAGGTAAGAAGATTTACCTTTAAAGTAAATAAATAGTACTCCAATGACATATATTTTGATTTGTATAGAATTTTGGCATTATGCCAAGCACTGGGGTACTAAGGCCATTCAGCGCTGAAATAGAAATTGACAGTAAAAGGTTTGAAAGGCGTAACAGGAGGAAAACCTCGCAGTTGCACTCTGAGACAATTGTTAGGTGTGTGTGGACAGTAAGAAGGGAATGTCATATATTAACTTTGTACTCACAATGTCATTGTAACGTGTTCTTTACATATGGCAGGAAGCACTGCAATGTGATGGATGTAGCTAATGGCAGTATCGGACCTGTGGAAGTGGGATCACCCGGGAGCAATACAGGGCTGCTGTTAAAGAAGGTTATATTGACTGGATGTGTCACATGTGTATTCAAGAAAATCAGAGTCCGGGGGAAACTTGTGTAGTTTCGAGCGCAAACACGGAATATTTTGAGGATGCAGTGGCAATGAGTAATGTGAATAGCGAGAGTCTAGATTCTTTTGAAGGTGGAGTGTCAAATGTCAGTGGTGGTTCTTCAATTGAGGATCCTACGCCAATGGAAATGTCTCCCTCAAGGGAGACAGTAACATATGAAAAGATTGAATCATCTTCACAAAGAGGAAATTCGAAACTTATTGACAGCACCGGCTACTCTTACACACTAAAAAGAAAAACTAACGTGAGTATTCATTGGCGTTGTGTGGTTAGAAACAAAAAAATCTCATGCATGGCGACAGTAAAAGAAGTGGGTAACACTTTTATTAGAGGGCATGCTGAACACTGCCATCCACCTGAGACCAGCTGTACTGTAAAAAGTAAGGAAGGTGTGTAGGCTACACTCGTAAAGCAAAAGGCAATGGAAGACGTCTTTCGCCCTGCTTCTGATATTGTTGACGAGGTACTTCGGGAGCAAGTAAATCCTACCATTCCTGTTTCATGTCTACCGGCTCCATTAAATCTTGCTAGGCAGGGAAATCGTAAACGGAAGGCAAATCGACCACGAGAACCGCAAGACCTCGATTTCGAAATTAGCGATGCCCACATTCCTGAACACTTTTTGCAACGGGACATTACTGTCGGGGAAAGACGGCATTTGATATTTGCCACAGATGATCAACTTAAGTTACTATCTAAAGCGAAGCAGTGGTATGCTGATGCTACTTTTAAAATAGTACGCAAACCATTTACACAACTGTTCAGCATCCATGCATTTGTGAAATATGATGGGCAATTGAAGCAAGTTCCCCTTTTGCTTGCGCTTATGTCAGGAAAAAGGCGCAGAGACTACAAAAAAGTTCTTTGTGAAATAAGAGAACTGATAGGTGGGCATGCCCTTAAAGTTGAAGAAGTTTTGATTGACTTTGAAGGCAGTGTATGGCGTGCTATTCCCGACATTTTACCAAATGTTACGATCCGTGGTTGTGCTTTCCACTGGGGCCAGGCTGTATGGAGGAAAGTGCAAGAATTAGGCCTTCAAAGTTCTTACACAAACGACGTCGGCACTTACAAGTTTTTAAGGCAGTTGTTGTCGCTCCCATATATGCCACAGGAACATACAGAAGAGCTTTTTATCAGGTTTTATAGGAAAGCTGCAGGGGTGAATGAACTCATAAGCCTTTTAAATTACGTGAAAAAGACGTGGATCAATTCTGCAATATGGCCTCCTCACACGTGGTGCGTCTTCGGTCGGAGCATCAGAACAAATAATGATGTTGAGGGATGGCATAACAGAATAAACTTAAAGGCAAGAAAAGGAAACTAAAATTTTTATTTACTTTTAAAGCTCCTACATGATGAGGCAAACATAGTTAATTTACAGGTGCGGCTGCTGTCAGAAGGGAAGGTTTTGAGAAAGCAGCAACATAAGTATAATAAACATCACGGCCAACTTGTAAAACTATGGGACGAATATAATAATAATGAAAGATCGGCCAGACAATTACTGAAGGCAGTTTCTCATCATATTGCTGTCTATGTTTCGTAATATGTACATTATTATTTTTAGAAGCTTTTAGCAATGTGCTTTACTTTTTATTATATTATTTAATAAAGACTACTCTTTCTATTTTCAAACTGTTTTTACTTACCTCAGAGATTTATTTAGCAATGTGTTTTACTTTTTATCATTATATTATTTATAAAGACTACTCTTTCTATTTTCAAACTGCTTTTACTTACCTCAGAGATTTATTTACAAAGTTACTTGGAAAGAGATAAACGAGACTTTTCTCAGGTCTGATCTCGAAAGAGAACAAAACATAATAAAAGAAAATAACACACAATATAATGATATAAAATAGCTTTAATAAAGTAAATTTGGATGTGGGCCGAGTTGGTATATAGAGGGCCGAGCTGGTAGTGGGCCGAGATGGCAATGGACCGAGTTGGTAGTCACAATGGGCCGACTTGGCGATGGGACGAGTTGGCGATGGGACGAGTTGGACTACAACCAAAACCAGAAGCGTGATAGTATCCCCTGAGAAAGAATGAACACATTATTGGCGACAAAAATCAACCTTTTTATTTCAGCAAGACGAATTATAAATTTCGCTTCAATTATATATAAATATACTGTATATATATGTATATATGTATATATATATTTATTTATTTATTTATTTATTATATAAAATCTTGAAATATCTTCTGAGAGCAAAAATTGTTTCGTCTGCTGGACATTGAGGAAGCAGAGTTGCCAACATGCTTCGAAACTCTGCCAACCTCTGACAACTTATTATAGACTAATCATCGATTATTCTTATTCTCGTTCTAAGAACATAAATGAATTACTAATTCAATAGTAGTTTTACTCGACAAACAGCTTATGAAGCGAGACATTGACTTCAGTTAATCAAATTCAGGGTTTGGAAATGTTGGTATTCCTGACTTTACCATGGCCATGGAGCGTGAATATTGAGATGCACCCACACTTTTTAGCATTTTATTTTGCTTTCATTCTGCTTGCTTGCTTGCTTGCTTCAATCTCTTTTCACTGTCTGAAGCACTGAATGGCTGAAAGTACCCAATTACTTGGCCTTGTAGCGATTTTCATAAATTAATCACTCAAATGTTTGATTCTGCAAGTGAGAGAATATGTCCACTGAGTCTCAAACACTCATTTAAAGATTTAGAGGGAGTCTCGATTTTTTCTCAGTTTATATAGCGTCATGGAACACGTTGCAAATAAATTGGTTTTTAAACAGTTCATGAATTAAATTGGTAGACATTCGACCAACGTAATACAGTATATTACTTATAGATCGACATCATGAGAATATTGTTTGTTTGGAAATCATTCCTAGTTTTAATCCTACACTGAAAAAAATCTCTCCAAACTGACAGTATGAAACTCCAAATGAGTTGAATCGTTGCTGATTATTGTGACTTTTATTCTGCCCTTAATTGATGTCTTTCTTTTGTTTGGTATGGGGGGAGGGGGGGGCTGGAAACGAAAGGGGAGACTTAGGAAGGGTTAACAAGGTCAGGGACAGTCAAAGAAAGTCAAAGGACAACAAACAGGAGTCTCGTACCACTTCGAAAACTTTCTGCAGTTTCAGAAAGAGACCAGCAAACAGTCAGAAATGATTCCTTCTGCCTCTGTTTGTTTACTTTTTCGCCGTCAAATGACATTTTTCTTCTTCTTCTTTTGTATCAACTGACAGGGACAAATGAAATACCTTCGACTTCATTTTCAAGTTAAACAGATGTTTCTCCTTGAAGTTCCTTGTTAGATTATAATTGTTTTTTTTTGGGGGGCTATGTTGTATACTGTTGATTTGCTTTTCAACTTTGGTATAATCTATGCATTTACTAATATTCAAATGCAACAAATTTCAGGGTACGTTTGATTTTGGAAATGAAGAAAAAACTAAATTTACTGAAGTAAAATTATGAGAAATGATATCCCAGATAATTGAAAAGCGTAGGATTTTTTTTGCAATGATATCTCAAAGGACACATTTGTCAATTATGCTACATTACCCTCTCTCTCTCTCTCTCTCTCTCTCTCTCTCTCTCTCTCTCTCTCTCTCTCTCTCTCTCTCTCTCTATATATATATATATATATATATATATATATATATATATAATTTATTCATTTTTAATGACGCCAGTCAAATGCTACAAATAGTTATGATCCTGGGTTAAGACTGTTTGGAAATCGGACGCACTGTGGACCCCTCAGACTAGTAAATATCACATAATATAAGGGATTCCGTTAATTACAGGTAGACACTCAATTCCAACAGGTAAAGGGTAGACATTCTCCAAGTCAGAATTTGCCAAGTGGGCAAACTGTGTTTAAATTTCACGTGGTTGAACAAAGTACATAGATGAATTAAATAAATGAAAAAATAAAACTATTCCGGCCTCGCATATGAATCTGGGTAAGCCGAGAAAATTCATTAACTTTTCCTTC
>JANJGK010006727.1:0-2500 GCA_039081455.1 Macrobrachium rosenbergii
TATATATATATATATATAGTATATATATATATATATATATATATTATATATATATATATATATATATATATATATATATATATAATATATATATATATATATATATATATATATATATATATATATATATATATATATATATATATATATATGCGCGCGTGTGTTTGTGTATGTGTATGTGTGCGTCGGTATATGCGCGCTTCAACCTTTACCTACATCTATGAGCCTAATCTATCACTTTTTGGTCTTGTCTTTGACATTATATTCAAATGTGAATTGATTAACACACACACAAATTCTAAGCGAATATTTTATGGAAAAGAACTCCAATTTAGTATACTTACCAATACGAAAAGTTAGGTGCCATATTTAATTCATCATTTGTGATTCTTCTTCACATGGAAATGAGAGTTACTGAGTTCTGTTTTACTCAACTCGATTTGATCATCTCAGTTGCATGAGCGTCTCCTTGTTGCCCGATTGTGTAGTGCTTGGGGGAGTCTTCTTGCGTAACTGTAAAACAGATATTAAGGTGCTCATGTCTTGAATAGTACAGACATAGATTATTTGTCATAATGTGAGGATTTCACATCATGACAAAAAAAAAATAATGTGTGAACGCATAAGATGTTACTAAAAAGTATAATGAAGACCTAGAAAATGGGGAGTTAGAGAGAGCAACAAAGATTACTATATTGTAAACGCGGTGAAAAACATAAGGAATATTAATATTTAAAGAACTGCTAAACTAAACACACACACACACACACACACACACACACACACAGAGGGAGAGAGAGAGAGATGAATCAAGTCTCCCCATAAGCACATGGTATCAGTATAGTGTATCAATCATATTAAAGAAAAACACTAGGACAACATGAATCTCAAATTATGTTCTCCCTTACACCTTCATCCCCACCTATCTACTTCCCAATTGTTCCTTTGAAATTGCAAGTTTTATTTTAAGTTCTTGGCACCTTCCTTCCAAAGGCATAAATAAGATTTGGCGCCCCATATGATTTTATTTTATGAATTTTTAATATTCATCAAAGCATTGCATAAAGAAATTTCAGTTAATAGGTAATTCCGATGATCTTATTCACTAGTGAATGGTGGATGTTATGCTGATTTACTTTTGCATTTTGGTATACATCATTATATGCTGATGTTTCGCTGCTGAGATTTCTTAGCTCACTCTTCACAAATTACAAGGAAAGATTATACTCCCACTCTCTTTGTTCCAGGCGTTGTTAACACTTCATGCAATTTAAAAGGCCATAACTCTTCCTTATAAAACCAAATGCTCTTTTTGATAATGGACTGTATGTATGCCTCAGGAAATACAATCCATAATACGAAATACACCAGGAAAAAATAATTACTTGACAAAATGCTCTTACAACAATAAAATGGCGACCCTCCAGGCATCTAGTTTACGATAAAAGGTACGGGCATATAGTGTGACAATCTCCAGCACGAAAAGTTAGCAGCTGTTGTCTGTAATTACTCCTCATATAACAGTCTCATGAAAACCGGGGATCAGAGAATATTAAAGGTTTTTTCTTCTTCTTCCAGATCGTTTTATTCTCAAAGATCAAAGTAATGATCCCACGGTTATGAACAAAATAATTATACTTGGCAAAAGAAAGTCAAAGGGAGGAGAAATTTATGAATTCATATAGACCTGTAATGGTGTTTTCATCCTTTCTCTCTCAAATATTACGCATATTATCAAGTGCGGCGATATCGCTCTTGGAAGTGGTTTATGGTTCAGGAGATAAGAAATCCACTTGTTTGTCATCACAGTAAATACTGTACATCGATCGTTAGAATCTTTGCGCGAATATCTCTTTTTTAATGATTATCCACGTACGGAACATTTAATGTTAGGAAACCATATGAAGAGCTCATTTAAAAATAGAATATGAGAGAGAGAGAGAGAGAGAGAGAGAGAGAGAGAGAGAGAGAGAGAGAGAGAGAGAGAGAGAGAGAGAGAGAAAGGAATGAATTCCTGAGAGTTTTTAGTTCTTAGGATCAAGGAATAAAGAAAAGAAACTCTTGGTACTAAAGATTAAAAGTATTATCATAAAAAACAGGGGAAGAAAAAGGGAAGGGAGAACAAAATACAAAAAACATGTGGAGCTGCCAAAAGATAAAAGCTTTCAGGAAAGGTCAGGAGAAATAAAGAAAATGTTCAGGAAAATATTCCAAAAGAGAAACACTAACCAGCCAAGTTACTCCGGACATAAATACTTGGTTCAGTTGGGTTATTATTACAACTTCTTTAGACTGGGCCAGTAGTTTTCGTTCCAAGCGTTGCTAGATATGGAGTGTGTGTGTACATATATATATATATATATATATATATATATATATATATATATATATATATATATATATATATATATATATTATATATATATATATATATATATATACATATATATATATATATACATATATATATATATATGTATATATATATATATATATATAT
>JANJGK010006727.1:7500-22500 GCA_039081455.1 Macrobrachium rosenbergii
TCAGGCAGGAAATCGGTGGACTCAGAACTAATGGCATCCTTGTCTGTTAAAGTAATGCTGTTAACTTCTTATAAAATATTTCAGCTTAAAGTTCGACCTAAAATCAGGTCATTCTTACAAAATAGTTGGTAAAACGATCGTTTATAAGTGTATTGTTTAAGGACAATTATACGTAACAACTGATGTTTTTCTGTTCAACATTTAAAGTAGGATAATTATATACTTAGAAAATAGTAACAGAAAAATCCAAAAGCTTATAGAACACTTTTCTTTCCTTTAACAAAATTAAATTTTCCCAACGATTGCCTCGCTTAGAACTGTATCAGAACCATCTTATTATATGTGAGGGCGAACCTTCTCCTTGTGATGAATTCCCTCAACCATTATTTTCCCCTCTTCAAAGAGTACTACTTAAGTGAGCCCAGGGCTCATGTCCCCTTTTTCCCTTGGGCTTCATCCCCTACACCCATGGGCACTGTGTTGAAATAGAATTTACATTTACAAACATTCAGTAAACGTTAGCATCGACGGAAGGGAATTAAACACAGAGAAATATAAACGAAGGGCAATTTAATACACATCGATGAAAAAGCTATAACTCAGATTTTGTTGTTAAAGTTATTTATTGCATTCTTTCTTTTTAAGATCAACTACCATCGAAAAAGGCTTTCCAGCCACGATATGGAATGAAACAAGCGTCATTTATTTACGGAATATCAATGCAATCGGCAATTCTTCAGCTGAATGGGGCTTCAATTCACCAACGTTCCAGGTACAGAGAGTCTTAACTCATCGGAGAAAGAATTTTCAGCAACATAAAATAAAGTCTCCCAAGAGATTATGGGACGTTTGTCGGCGCGGAATATCCGATTTCCACTTTGATGAGGCAAACAAATATATAAATTCCCTTTTTCTTCCTTATGGTCCTTCTGTTAAGGGAAACCATTAGTCAATATTAGCGAAATTCATCTCGTCAGGTGTGTCAGATCTTCGATGTAAATTGCTTAGTATGTGGCTCGTTCTTCTCAGGCAATTCCCACTGAGTAAGGAATGTTATTATATACAAAGAAGTCTGTTTCTTAGACTGAGAATGTACTTTTAGATTCAACTGAAAGACTGAATTTACAAAGAGTAATTTGAAAATCTTAATTTTACTTACAGTCTCTTGCAAAGACATCTGAGTGCCATGAAATGCAAAAGACAGAAGCCAGATATAGCTCTTGTAGCATTTCCTTCTCGAATGACATTGGCAACAATATATAATCATCAGTAGAGAGAGAGAGAGAGAGAGAGAGAGAGAGAGAGAGAGAGAGAGAGAGAGAGAGAGAGAGAGAGAGAGAGAGAGTTTACATTCTTACTTTACATTCTTATTTTGGAACAAAGGACTATTTTTTTCCATTATTTTTGTGCATCTTTTAAGTTAGCTTAGTATTTTTCCCTTTCTCGGTTAGATTTATCTTATCTGTTATTCAACTGATTTCTATCTGCATTTCCATTTTTGTTTTCCCTTTCTTTTTTCCTCTTTTATTTTTGTTTAAGGTGTTCATGTTTATTTTTTCGGTACCCTTTTCTCTCACTATTAATTACCCTATTACCATAGCATCCTATATCTTTAAAACCTCTTTTACCATCCTTGACTGTAAAACAAAGGTTCTTCTCGTGGTACAAGAGCCTTACTAAGCACCCTCAGCCACGCCATTTGCTCCTACTATCAATAAAGTAGAGTGCTCGCGTTCTGGTGCTTCATCTATCAACTGGCCATTTTTTTACTTTTTCTCCCCGTTGGTCTTTATAAAAAGAGAGCAACTGCTATCCATCATTTTTAAGGAGCCCAAGTAACATTTATGGTGTTGAGTAATCGTTATAATTTTCTGCTTAGTACTGAATTAAATTTGCAAGAATGCAATTATTCTTCATTCTTACTAATCATTTCTAAATGATTAGTAAATATATTAAATTTATTCTTTTACCGAGAGCTAGAGATGGTCACATAATCCTCGCCGTTCTCCCGAAACGACCAACTTGATTTATCTTCTCTTCAGAGATGCCAAATGCATTGCAAGTTACAAAGACAACAGCTTAGAAACTTTCTTTCGTTAAAGAATAAAAGAAAAAGTCTTTTAGATTATCTTCGTGTGTTTTTCAGTCTTAAAAAACACTACTGCAATCGAACACACATGGCCTGGAGGTATAACATTAACGCTTACCAGTCTCATTACAGCATATTTTCTTTTTATGGAGAGAGAGAGAGAGAGAGAGAGAGAGAGAGAGAGAGAGAGAGAGAGAGAGAGAGAGAGAGAGAGAGAGAGATGGAAAGTCGCTTTATTAACGCTATCCTTTCCAGTAAAAGACTGATAATTCTACTCTCCTAATTTGGTGTTGCGAAGCTTTATTTTGAAAGAAGCAAATGTCCAGTGACAAAATCGGTTTCAAACGATTTATAATATTAATAATCTTTAAAGAAAATGTCTTCAGCAAAAGTCTGTGATTAAAAAACTGGCGTATATAAACACGAATACACAAACATACCAAGTGGAATATTTCATATGTAAGGTACACACCAAATACAACAAATATTCGAGGCCTGTATCAACTCCTCACATTGCCGAATAACAGGAAGGGAATAGTGAACACCAACGCAAATCCAGTTCTCTATGAAGGTTTTCCTTTTATTTTGACAGCACAATCAGGGCTCGCTCTGAACAAGCTAAACATTTCATCGTGTATGTGAGGGATCTGTCACCTCTTTCAGCCCTGCTATATATTCCCCTTTATGTTTATGTTGTATAGTCTCTTCGCAATTTTCCCCCCAATTCCTTTGCTAATTGGTACTGGCAATGCCCCTACAAAATATACCTTTCAGGGCACCCAAAGAACTTTTATGCTCTTTTAAATCATTCTTACGTCCTTTTGCCTTCGCCAATTGAGATGTTCCCGTTATCAACTCCCATTCTACAAAATATGGTTTGTGTATCCCATTCAGCCAGTATACGTCTACTTAAAGTTTGATATGTCTGTTGTATTCTGTTGCTCCATGATTTAATAAAGTTTTTAAAAACTTCCTACTGCTCTTAACTATCTATGGTAAATTACGCTTTAAAGTCCTAGATCATAAGCCTCTGAAATTCTACACCATCGCCTACATTCGAGGCTTGAGTGAGTTTCAATGTTTTCCTCGATAACACAGACCCCGTAATTACCCCTTCTAAACAAAAAGCGAAAAACAGCGAAAATTCATTCTGGGCATATTCTATATGGCCGTGTTCGTTCACCTTTCATCTCATCAACAACTGAAGACTGACTTTACATGATTTGGATGTTCAAGATGCTAACGCTACTTCAGCTACTTTGAATTCTGTATACCATTTATTGAATTGCTAATTCTAATAACATAACCACCACTTTCTAGACTTGAACTCAGAAATTGAATGCACAGACTCTTATTGGCTCGATTTTCAGGATGCCAAGCGGTGACTAACAGAGTTTTTAGACATATCAAAATCTCGAGTCCCCACCAGACAGACGACTTAATATAAAGGTAGAGACTAATTCTTGAGGAAGACATGAAAATATATAGTACGGATATAATTACTTATACGAATCATTCTTTGTTGTGCTGGCGACTATCAGGATTTGCTCTTGGTGAAGCATTTAAATAATCTGTAAATAATCTCTCTCTCTCTCTCTCTCTCTCTCTCTCTCTCTCTCTCTCTCTCTCTCTCTGTACACACACACACACACACACACACACACACACACACACACATATATATATGTATATATATATATATATATATATATATATATATATATATATATATATATATATATATATATATATATATATATATATATATATATATATATATATCTTGCGACCAATGTCATTTGAGAAGGGAATGCTTCAAAAGCTACTTTTGGTTATTGTCTTTTACATTTTATGGCGCTCAAGTGTCCTCTTAAGGGACAGTAAGTAAAAACAATATTTTCAAGCTAGTCTTTGTTTATTAATTTTTTTTCATTTCACTCTGAAAGTGCACCCTTAATCTAAGAAAAAATTTTGTTATCATATAATAACCTTCCTTATTCAGTGTGAATAACGAAGCACATATTCAACAATTTGCATCGCCGTTCTGATAAAAGTGATGAGATGAATTTCATCTACGTCTTCCCTTAACAGAAGCACCATAACAAAAGGAAAACGGAATGTATATTAGTTTGCATCGTTACAGAAGCAGATATCCGCTATTCCGAGCCGACAAACGTCCCGCAGTCTCTCAGGATATTTTATTCTGAGATTTGTTGGCAATTCCTACCCCGATTTCGGTTAAGGCCATCTCTACCTCGAGCGTTGGTGAATTGAAGCCCTTTCAACTGAAGGAATTGATATGAAGCAAAAATCACTGGGCAATAAATGCAATTTTTATTACAGGATATCGATGTGAAAGGAAAAGGGGACTGAGCGGTTAAATTGCCAAGAAAAATGTATTCTGTAGAAAAATTATATATATATATATATATATATATATATATATATATATATATATATATATATATATATATATATATGTATATATATATATATATATATATATATATATATATATATATATATATATATATATATATATATATACTCTATATTTAACAAATACTAAGTAATAAATATCACTTAATATCAAAGTGAATTATATCCGATATGTATACCTGCCCCGGCCAAACTTTAGCCTTTGCTTCAGGTGCAGTTCTAGAGATTCGTCTTGACCATTCGGCTGTCAACACTGTTAATTCCTATCGAACTCAAGTTCTGCTCTTAGAGCTGACAGTTGCCTATCTACATCATGGGAGATGGCTGGTAAGTTTATGATACTTTGCTAATTATTAAGTCACTTACTGTATACGCAGGTGACATTTACTGAAGCTACAAATATTAATCCACAAATATCTTTATATCGAAATCATTATACCAGTTCCTAATCCTGGCCAGAGACGACGCACTTTTCAGTTATTTTGAATTCCTCAAGGTTGTAAGTTATGCTACTTAGATGCATGGTGAATCAACTGATTGCATAAAATTGAAACCATTTAACGTCTTCATGGCAGAATTCTCATTTACTGTAATATCTCTCAGCTACTTGAGGAAAGACTGCAACTTGACCTCTTATCCGTTTCCATCTATTACTCTGCATCCGGGGACTTCGTTTTACAAGTCAAGTCAGAAAAAAAAATTGCATCATGCATATCAGTCTCTATTACATTTTACTTGAATAACATCAGACGATAACCTTCCTGGCGTATGCTTAACAGAGAAGTGATTGGCAAACTAGCATTAGGAGAAATATCACAATGAAAGCATATTTTCGAGATATCTTAATCAATCTCAGTCACCATTTAATAATGAGCAACATTCCGCTATACAATGTTATAAAGTGATACGGTACAAGAACAAAATCTTCAGCAAGTTTTCTCCTGTGGAAGACCAAGGACAAATTAATGGAAATGTTTCCGCTCAAAGTGTTTCAAAATACATATTAATTATCAATAGGCGTCGTTGTTTAACCCAGAAACAAAGAATTTCAAAGTTTAATCCACTAAAATTAGGCCACCCTAGGGTCAAACTACATTTCATAATTAACAGTTATGAAGACTGTAAATAATCCGGTTAAAACTGAGCTGCCACGTGCGTTTTACAATTAATTTATTAATGTTTTCAAGAAAATCGCTAATGAAGTTTTTGCTCATGATGAGTTTACCTTTTGCGTAATCAAAATACAGAGTAATATAGATTCAAGTTAATTTCGATTGTTCTTGCTCACAGCCTTCAACTGACGTTTGCGAATTGATAAGAACACATATAAAAATTTTCTGTGTTCTATCTTTGAAATAATTAACTATAAACGCAATCTTATAAACACCATAAAAATGCGCAAATACACAAATCCAGTTTCTACTGACTGTTGAAGTCCACACAGTCATTCGAAATCTCTCCTACGTTTATGTTATTTTCATTACTACGTAGAAAGACGGAGACCTGACAGTGGTTGATCACCTGCTCATGATGATATTTTTTTGAGAAACCAAGCAAGGAAAAAGAACCCTGGCGGTAACTAGCTTAGATTCTCATTTTCCTCTGACATTAAACTTTGACTTGAGGAAATTTTAGTCCCTTGCTGGTCTTATGATGAATAACGGGAAAAATGCAAGTTAACTGTCCTTGGAGAAAGAAAGCAAGTTACTAAAAATAAAGATAGTGTCTTTGTCTCTGCTATAGTCTTATAAGTTCGACCATCCCTTAAAACATGAGCTGCAGCTGAAACAACAGAATCCCTTTAAGGACTCCCTTTAATATCTGGCGTCTCTCATCTTGTAAATTATAGCCTGACCTAATCTCCATTCCCTTTCGGTGGGTTTGGCTCCTTTTCAACGAAGTGATAAAGTAATTAGTGGAGGGCCTCCAAGGGACCGTTAAGGGCCGTTAAGAGGGGACCTAGGAATTTGTCCACTGCTGATTCCTAATTCCTTTTTGATTAGAGAAGGAATGCTCAGAAATTTTAATGATAAAGCAATTCGTTAAATCCAGCTTTTATGAAGAGCGACGCTTACGAAATTTCGTACAGAAGCAATATTTTATCCTTGGAGCTGTATCCTGTGATCATTTAGGTTCGGAAGTAGTATGCCACTAAGTAATATTTGCTGTAACAAGAAATATGTATCATATATGCCCTAGAATTATAAAAAACATGCACACCATGAACATATGCTGTTATGAATTATGTACTGAAAATTTCAATTTCTACTCAGCACAAAATGCCTCTACCTATAAACATAATGGAAAAAATGAATAATGTAAGTGATGCAGAATATAAATTTACATCCTCAATATTTTTTTTTTTACGCAAGGAGAATTGACTGCGTTCGTTCTGGTAAAAATACCTTTAGCTATGCGCAGACAAATACGGTTTCTAAAGATTTTATCATAAATCTTCTTTGAGCCCTTCAGCGCAATCATTTTAATAACATACTGAGAATTCACGGTGTAATGGCATCTACGGCCATTTTAGATTGTTTCTAAAAAATTTGGATGAATCGGTACTCAACTGCCAACTACGAGAGCTTTAACATTTTCAAATGTACTTTTTCTCTGGGCGTTCAATTGGAATTTAAAGGTTTACGCCAAAGAATGGTCAATGTGTGAAGAAAGTCAATAATTTACCTAGAGTAACAAATCTTATTTTTCTCATTTCTTAGAGACGGTACTTAGGATGTCATCCACATTAGCCATAAAAGATTTCACTTAACTATTTTTAATATTGTTCTTGATCAATCTATGCTTCGTAACACTATAATGAGTGGATATACTTTTTATTTTCTTGGAAAAAACTCCTGTTTGGTATGTACAATTGGCGGTATATTATTCTGAATATTTATGTATTCTCTAAAATTGCGAATGTAGCGAATTTTCGAAATTCCAGTTAATTGTTTTAAGAACCAACTTAAAACAACGAATATGTTGATAATGAAGAACATACACGAATTATTTGACAATTCTCATTTACACTTAATGTTACGTGGGTTGAAATAAATCAAAGAGAAACTTTTGTATTAATATTTACCATCTAGGGAAAAATCCTCAAATATCTACAATAATGATGAGTAATAAATTACTTTCTTAGACCAGGTAATTCTTTTTCAGTAGTTTGCTTTCTTTGGACGAAAAGTCTGCATCATAGTGGCGTAAGATTTTACCGGTTTCACAGATCCGTCTTAAGGAAGAAAGCTTCATACTATAAGAGGCGTGCTTTGTCTTTTGTAAATAAAAATATAATTGCTATTGACAAAACGAGCTGAGTTTTCTCAGAAAGGGAGGTATTTTATGAAGGTACATTTAGGGTTCGGTAGCAGTGACAGTATCAGTTTTTATTCAGTAGCTTGCAAAATCCCTGTTTAAGCCAACAAATTATGAATCATACAAAAATTGTACAGAATTCTATTGCCATTAAGCACTAGGAAGGTCTGTGGGGAAAAACATGTCGCTGTATTGCGCTTGGCATTCCTCGAGCGACAAACTTGCTCCGGAAATCATGTTAAAATCCACATCATCTTTAACTAACGTTTTAACAAAATATTTTCTTTATACTGAATATAAAATAATGTTCCTTTAACCCTCTATATTTGAAAATTAATAAGGATATATTAGCTGAATCAAATAATATTCTAGTGTGTTTTATGCTTTCCATAAAAACCTTGCTGTAAACGTAGTACATGCAACAATTTCTGTTGAGAAGTTGTTACTCAAATATCCATGTTGTTCCTTTTTGGTGATTGGGTTTCAAAATAAAATGTCCCTAAATACAGAATTACATCATACAGAGTTTCTAGTTTCGCTTTTCGATATCATTTAGAGAGAGAGAGAGAGAGAGAGAGAGAGAGAGAGAGAGAGAGAGAGAGAGAGAGAGAGAGAGAGAGAGAGAGACTAATGAAATTAAGATATAGTACCAGAAACACTCAAAATTTTCTTTTATTGTGAGATAAAAAAAATCAATTTTGTTATCTTAAAATGACTATATTTTTAGCTAATAAATCAGGATGAAACAGTATCTTCGCCACAGAACTAGATTAATTGATTATTCAATTAATTATTTTTTTAGTGGAAAGACACAAAGTCCTGTTAAGAAAAATTTCTTAATCGAATTCCTATTCAAGTGGCGAAAGAGACGATTGTTGCAAAGAGCCAATTCCAGCAGAATTCCACATTATACAGTTAAATGGTTTGAAAGATTGATTCCATAAAGTATCTGTGGGACTGTAAAGCCTGCAATGGGAACGAGAGTGGAGTAGGCGCAATGTCAAGAGTTCTTTGACAGCGACGTCCAAAGCACTGTTTACAAGGGATAAATTATTTAGGAAGGGATATACTGTAATATGCGGAGGGATAACAGACATACCGTCAGAGGAAATGGTTATATTGGGGAAGACATCCTTTTGGTTCCTCATACAATGTTGATGTCAGAAAAGAAGATTTATTTTTGTATATTTCCTTAATGAAATTGCTAATAATAAAAATATAACGAGAATAACACTGGTGGTAATCAACCTTTGTTTAATTTTTAATGTGTACGGTAGTTACAGTTAATATCACATATATTATTTTCTTTTAAATTTCTGTATTACAAGATAATAACATATCCTAGTTATCGTGCAGAAAAAGTCCTCGGTGTAGGCTATTATCCTTCCAAGAAGCTATTTTAGTAACTCCTGCTAGTCAACATGACTCAGGAAAAAGGAAAAGGTTATTGTGGATGGAAGCATTTTTTTTATTAGTTAATTAAACACACACACAGAGAGAGAGAGAGAGAGAGAGAGAGAGAGAGAGAGAGAGAGAGAGAGAGAGAGAGAGAGAGAGAGAGAGAGAGGAAATCAGTTTGAAGAGTACGCTAAATATTACATGCTTTCTATTAAGTTTTTACTTAAAAAAGATTATTTCGATTATATCTAATTGTAGGTCATATATTCATATCCTGGATTATATCTTTATTTCACAGCTGAATAGCAGAATTTACAAAAAGAAACTGATCCAGACCAGTATCGGACTGTTATTGTGCGGAACAATAACAGGGGATACATTCTAACAATGTGGTGTAGGGAAAGTAGACAGCAACATTTTTTAACGTTATTTTAAGGAAATAAAATCAAACTGGTTTCTTTCTACATCAGTATTAATACTGTTTATTTGGTATTTACAATGTTGACTTATTTTCTTAGCAGTTGTATGTAAACGGTATTCCAAGGCCTTCCAAATGAACAAATTTACAGACAAAAACCCAAAGAGTTTAACTTTCCATATGGTTATGAAAACTTCACACTTCACCTTAATCTTGATGCTCTCTCGTGCTTCCTGGATATCCATCTATTCACAACTTTATTGATCTTCTTCTTATCCTTTTTCCTGTGAGGACTTTTCCATAGGCTTTCAATCTCGATTCTTTCTATGTGACAAAATCATCTTAAAACATTCTGCACAACCTTTCAACTACGTTAGCGTTTTTACCACTTGAACGACGCCTCTCCACATTTCTCGCCATCTCAGTTTATTTTATGCCATACATACTATTCTAACAGTTCAGTTAAAAATCTTTAGGTTATGTAAACTAGGATTTCATAACATATCCTCAAATTTAGTTATACACATTTCCTTACATTCTTCATTGTCTTGTGCATAGCAGTTCTTATTGTTCCATCAAGCCCTTCGAGAACATCATTCAGCATTTCTGAATACTTGCTACAGCATCTGAGAACTTTCATTTTCACTCAAAAACAATCTGGTCCATTAATGTTTTTTCACCTCTTGGAGTTTCCTTTTTGTCCCCTCTTTATTTTTTTTAATTTTACAGATTTATAAAAAAAAAAAACTCTCTATTTTGCTTATGTGTATCTTTAAATCTTTAAACATTGCCTCATTCCGTCCATTCTCGACCTTTCAAAGGCTCCCCTTTCGTTCATCTTGCGAAACTCATTTTTGTTAGTCCTTTCTACGTTCGATGCTTTGAGCTTCTCGCTGAATATATTCTCTGTTCTCTCTTACACCTTAACTAATTAAAGATTCGACATTCCTGCAGCCATAATCCTCTTATTGCATTTATCAGTTTTGGTTCTACGTACCCTTTTTATTGCAATAAAAGACTAACTTTTATTCCTAGCGTTCCCTCTTCCCCAGACAACGCCGCAAGCCTTCTTTAATTAACATATACTTTCAATAACTAAACCTGTCAGAACATAATTATGTCTGGAAATTTCCATAAATTTCTATTTCTTCCAAGTCACGATAGCTTAACAAAACCGTCATTCCTCCTCTCAAGCACAAGCTTTTTTTTATGAAAAATTCTCCTTCATTTTTATATTTTATCAGTAATTCATGGAACATTTTAAATTATACATAACTGCTTCCTTCTCCCCTTTCATCCTGCTAATCTTTCTTCCTGTTTATTTTCTTCTTCTTTCCTTTCTTCTCTTTTTCCCGTTTTTGTTTTCTCCTTATTTATTTTTCCTGAACATCTATCCCCTCTTTATTCCTCTTCTTACTCCTTTTCATTCTATTCACTCCTTTTTTTTTACTTCTTACTTCCACTTTATTCCCGTCCTTTTCCGTCTCTCACCTGCTCTTTCTTGTTTCTCCTATTTCCCATTTTTTTCCTTTTTCCCTTCCTTCTGTCTGTCTACTCCATTAAGGAAGTAAATTCCAATTCCTGTCTTTCAAATCTCCTTAAGATATAATGTACTAGTTTTAAAAATCGCCACCCAAAAGTCTAACATACTCAGTTTTTGAATTATATTAGTATAGGAAAGCCTACATTATCTTAAACTATTATCAAATCATAGGAAAATTTGTCAGTGAGACATGTCCCAACCCCTCCCCCACTCCTCTTTCAAGATAAGATATCGCCTCAAAAACTTCCCACCACACCCCAGCTACCTCACATAAACTGAACAAGCTACGCTTCTGCACCGGGGACTAAGTAGCAGTCACACATAGCGACACAGGTGCACTAATTAATTAAGTAAAACGCAAATGAAAAGGAGAGGATCCTGAGCATTCACAATGCTAAAAGCCTCTTCCTCGTGAAGGAGCAATTCTTTGGACATGCCATCTTTTCCCAACGCTGGACGGAGCTACGGTTTGAAAATTCGGTCAGAAAATGGAACAGGTAAGACACTAGTGAATTCTAACGATTAATTCACAAAGAATTTTTAGGTGTGATTTTTCGAAATATTTTGAATATACTTTTATTTCAGTTTAAACAAATACTACTTCAACTTTTACATAATTCTGTTTATACACGTGATAAGCTAGTGGGGATTTTACAGTGTCATGAATATCCTCAGCTGTTTTCTCCCTTTTTTATTCAAATAACTATTCCGTAATTCACACGGAAGCTATCTGATATCTATACTTCTGTTCCAGCAAAGGTAGAAAATGATCTTATCAGCAACCCTCCTTCCTCTCTCTCTCTCTCTCTCTCTCTCTCTCTCTGCTTTGGATCTATGGAAGGTAATATAGAATTTAGGCTAAAGGCCAAGCGCTGGGACCTATGAGATCATTCAGCGCTGAATGAGAAACTGAGAGTACAGAGGTTTGAAAGCTGTAACGAAAGGAAAACCTTGCAGTTGCACTATAAAACGATTGTTAGGAAAGGGTGGATAGCAAGATGGAAGAAAGGGAATATGAATGGCAGTGGTACAGTAAAAGGAATGAAAGGGTTCCAGCTAGGGGCTGGAGGGACGCAGCACAGAACCTTAAGTAATGCCTACAATGCACAACGTGAGGTGCACAAGCGGCACTATCCCCTCAACGGGGTCGTCCGGAGCGATCAAATAGGTCTTGTGCCTGAGAGAGCTCATTTGCTAAAAGCAACAGTCACCCCAGTTTGATCTCACAGCATAGAGACTGGGATCCCGCTGCTTTCAGAGGGAGGATTATGCTCAAGTGCATTAAAAGAAGGAGGAAACGATGCCAAAGTACCGTGGAGCGTCAAAGTTGGGTAGTTTATGAAGTTTGAACGACGATCTGTTGGCCGGGACGTTTATGCAGCAATTTCCTCCTGCTCTGACGAATCTGGAAGATCGTTTCTGCTTGACATTTTTTCTCTCGGTGAGACGAAAGTCTGGGAACTCAACTGTATTCCATTTAGTTTGTGAATAATAATTCTGAAGATGCTGAATTACGCGCAATTGAAGAAGAAATGTTGCACAAATAATCACTTGTTTTCGTGAACTGAATACTCTCATTCCTTATCATTAATCCAATGAACTTTAGCACTTGAAAATAAAGCTAGTTTCCAGAGGATAAACTTGACGTTTTGGTATAACTTGTCCGGCTTTACTGTGAGGAAATAGCAAAGACAGAGAAATTCCGTAAAATTAATATAAAACTTCACTTCATGGTTCCTGAATTTCTCATCATTATAGGAAACAGCTGAACCTGAGGTCTCTCTTTTTTTTTTTTACGTAGATCATGATTTAAAATGACACCGAAGCCTAGGTGAAATTATATTTTTACACGCACTTAAGAAAAAATAATCTGCATGCTGGCTAATGCAACGTTTTGCTCTCTGTTAGGTCACTGGATCATATCGAACTCTCCAGATCTTCTCTTGGCGGTTCCTATTATGAGCGAGGAGATGTTGTAAACAACTAAATCTATTATCAAATGACAGTTGACATCTCCAGGTACACCATCATGACAGCATAGCTCAGGAATCAGGATTAGACGCAGCTTTATGTTTCGGTATGTGAATGTGAAGGAGTAAACCCTAGTTCTAAGGTTATTATTTATCTATTTGTTCTTCTATCACTTAACTCTTTGTACTTTCAGTTATTCATCCATTTAAACGTGTATTATATCTTTATTCATTTCTACTCTTGCGTTCTTTACTCACTTTATTATTTCATTAATTCTTTGTATAATCGGGCTTGATTTTTCCATGAATTTTATACTGTCATCATTTAAAGAATATGGAAGCTTCCCAGTGAGATTAGGGGAACTTTAATATGCTCTCTAGAAATAAGAGCTGCTATACAAAAAGCTGTCCATTTGTCGATGGTAAGTATTAAACTTCCCTACTGTAGTCCTGAAAATATCCCAAGGCCTTTACTAACGAATGCAACAGTATTCGACCTAAGTCATCTGATATACCTTTCACTTAAATATTCTGATTTTTTTTTTCGAGAAGCATTACAAATTACCTAATATATTTACATCTAAATGCAGATACAAACATTGCTGCGTGACACAAACAGCATCACTTCTGATTTTATCTGATTTTCAAATATATAGGAAGACGCAATTCTGTCATTTTGGAGATTTTTATAAGTTTTGAGATGGGAATGTATAGGCAATTAGAAAATTGTACATTTTTCACGTGTTATATAGAGAATAATGCTATGATCAGGTTTTGACAATTTTTTGCTTCTCTGTGACCCTTGGCCTTCAAAACTGGCTCTGCGGCATAACCGCTGGTTCGAATAATCATAGATCTATTGGGGTACGTCGTCCCAAATTAGAAGAAGGCATGAAAGAAAAGATGACAATAGGGGTACCTTCAGTAGCGTTATGACGAAATTTAGAAATAGTAATATCTAATAATTTCATTATCACCATTGAATTATGTAAACGCAATTTCGTGAAGAGGTATTCGACCCAACTGGTAACGTCATTCAGGGCGTTGCCTTGCGAAGATGTGAAAAAGCTCCCGTTGTCAGTTACCTGGGCTTTGATTAATTTGAAAGGGGTGCATCTAAAGAACCTGTAGCTGTAATGTATGGTGACATTCACAAGCAGTACAGTAGAAAGAGCACATAATCACAATTGTATTTTATGCTACATAAAACACATGCTTTTTGCATTCCACAAAACACATAATAACACGTGCATTTTATACTCCATAAATCGCCATGACACAACGATTTGGGTGTGGCAGATTATTATTTTCGTTTTGTTTGCAAAGGTGTGAAGCAAAGGAGAGACTACGTTTAATGTATATTTGGCTCTCCGACCAGGCAAGAAAGCACACACTCGTTTGCCCGTGTCTGCAATTGCTTTATCTACTAAGACTCCTGAGAAGAACAAAGAATTTTCAAGGCCCACAAAAATGTTTAAAAGATTTCCTCATCCCTTCATCATGATCCTACACTTGCTGAAGGCAGTAGGGGGATTTCCATATCGTCCGACTCTTGTAGAACAGAAGTGGAGCGAAGCAATTAAGACCCAAGATAATAAAAAAAACTACAACTGGAGTGACAGACAAGGTTATCTTTGTAAAGAGTTCCCTAGCAAATGTCTGGTCTCTTTTTTTACTGATTGCTACTTTCTCGGGTTCCGTTGCGTTCACCGTGTGCGCTATTCCCTGTCAAGAATACGTGCAAGATCGCCTCTCTTTTATTATTATATATGTTATTTCGTATGGTACAGTTGTTTTGCACGTTTATCTTCTAGTCAACAAGAAA
>JANJGK010006727.1:27500-35398 GCA_039081455.1 Macrobrachium rosenbergii
GAGAGAGAGAGAGAGAATTAATGACTTGCAGTCGCAGCCATTTTCGGGTTTTTACTAGTATGACTTGGTGTTTAACCCCATTCATAAAGGGGAATTTATAAATGAGAGAGAGAGAGAGAGAGAGAGAGAGAGAGAGAGAGAGAGAGAAGAGAGAGAGAGAGAGAGAGAGACTGCAAACATGAATTTACTTGCAATAGTTAAAAACCTCACAGATAAATTCCGCTCCAGATTGAGTGATGCCTTGAGAGAGAGAGAGAGAGAGAGAGAGAGAGAGAGAGAGAGAGAGAGAGAGAGAGGTAATATGATGAAGTTGGGTGCGTGATGGTGGCATTGCCTAACTACACAATAATTAATTTCAGACCTCATTTAAATCGACTTTATAGGGAAATACGTCACCATAACATCACGAAGCAGTCGCTACAGCGTGTTCCTTTCTGAGGTGACATAGAAATCATGTGAAAAATTTTGTTTGTGTCTGCGTGTGTGTGTGTGTGTGGAAATGAACAAGTGGAAACGTGTTTCACATATATAAATTTCTGACTTACCACGGGACCGAACCCTGGTCTTTCGAGTGAGAGTCCAGGGCATTAGCAATTCGGATGCAAATGTTATAAAAGGAGTTCTAACCTAATATATATATATATATATATATATATATATATATATATATATATATATATATATATATATATATTATATATATATATATAATATATATATATATATATAATTATAATCACTTTTGTACGTGATTCATTTATCACATATTACCACAGGTGAAAAATAAGAGAG
Source organism: Macrobrachium rosenbergii (assembly GCA_039081455.1). Classification (NCBI taxonomy): domain Eukaryota; kingdom Metazoa; phylum Arthropoda; class Malacostraca; order Decapoda; family Palaemonidae; genus Macrobrachium; species Macrobrachium rosenbergii. The sequence goes on from JANJGK010006727.1 coordinate 28,293, forward strand.
TATTAGAAGTCACAAATATATATACTACAGGAACAGTACTGACGAACATACACAACGTTAGATACTACATATCCACTTACAGTCCGGTGTCAAGGTAAGAGTGGCCTTCAAAACTAATTTGGCTAAAAATGAGTATATTGTAATTTTTAACAAAATGAGTTTTCAAGGCCACTCCTACTTTGACACCGGCCTGTGGGTGGATATGTAGTCTCTAATGTTGTGTATGTTCGTCTGTACTGTTCCTGTAGTATACTCGTATATATTTGTGACTTCTAATACTGTGTATCAGTCCTTCGTCAATGGCTTGGATATAAAGTCGAAACTGGTCTCTCATTTTGTTATCTTGCTTCTCAGTTATCTACAATAGGATCCATGGTGGTGATAATCTTGGTTTGGTATGTATTGAAAAAATATATACAGAGTTCATAGTTTTCTCCCATCCTTCTATGGACTTGATCAAGTCCTCAGAAGGGTGGAAGAAAGCTATAAACTCTGTATATATTTTTACAATTACATTTTGTCTATATAATCAGTCTTATTACTGTGGATCCTACTCTGTATATATATATATATATATATATATATATATATATATATATATATATATATATAATATATATATATATATATATATATATATATATATATATATATATATATATATATGTGTGTGTGTGTGTGTGTGTGTGTGTGTGTGTGTGTGTACGCGTGTGTGTAATGTTGTGTAGTCATGCATAATTACTGATTCATATCTGGTATTCCTTATCACAGGTTCGTAACGTGATCGCATTGTTGGAGTCGCACTTAGAATTTGCACCTTTCAACCTTTTCACTCTGAGTGGGCGATGCGTTATACCTGTAAGTAATCAATTTACGCTGTGATTCTGTTCTTCTTTTAATTCTTTTAGTTCTCTGTACTGAAATCTTACCCAAAATTATCATTCCATAATCACTCTTCTAAAATAAAACAAGACATAATAAGATAGGCCGTGTATGGCCGATCTCAGATTAAGAGACATAATCCTGTGCTTTTGCATTAGCGGGGCAGAAGTGATTATATAAATGAATTTTTAAGGCTAACGACTTTTAGAAAGTGACATCTATATCACAGATATATCAATTCCCAGATCACCATTTTGAATTGTGATACCGAATTCAAACGAAATCGAATATATCGAAAAATGAATTTTTCTTGTGGAGTTAAGAGACTCGTCATGCACAACTTCACTAAATGTATCAGAGGGTAAAAGGAACAAAGAGAATTCGAATATCTGGAGTCAGAGCCAGTGATAAATTTTATACCAGTAAGTTTGTGTGATCGTTATTGCCAAAGGTTTTACATTCACGCATAAGTGGACAGAAATTATGCTAATAGAAAATCATTTATTTGAAAATAGATGATTCTGAGTAATCAAGCGTATCTCTATTTGTCACTAGTATAACCTAATGGAACCAATTTTAAGGAACTAGGGTATGGTGAAGTTAATCATTTGTTATGTTTCCGCAGATTCTGAGCACCATAGCAACATACTTCTTCATCGTTGTGCAGCTCACGGTTCCTGAAAATCCACTCGGTACAAATAGCACCCAGCCTTAGACTTCCCTCGCTGGAACGTTTCATTATGATCAGATGTTCCTGTTCTCTCACTGAAGAAGCTCACCCCTACCAAGATGAGTTCTTGGATTATTTTATTTTCAAAAATAAGAATCAGACGAAAGAAAAGGATACTGTATTTTATCAAATTAGTCAAATTTCTCAAGAATTTAATTCATTGTTTCTACTAAATATGTATGGAAAAATATTCATGTCATTTATCAAGATATCCAAGTCTTTATTAATAATAAATTCTAGTATATCACTTTTGTAATATAGCACAGAACTTTTTGATCGATGTAGTTATGGCAAGAAATTGTACTAGCATAGATATTCATTATACTTTATGTAAAAAGGTTAAAGTATTGTACGTTAGGTCACTGTCTCGTGTTTTATTTATAGTGTAAATATTGAAGTTTTATCTGTAGTTAAGAAATATCGAGTTAATAATTCATTACTTAGTGGTGATGAGCAGTAAACGTTTTAGAAATCGAATATTATCTAAACGTTTCTATTCTATGTAATTTCTAGTAGCAACAAAGGAACCTAAATACTTTCTTGGGTTTAGATTTATTTTAGCTTCTAATAAAAACCAGTTGAAATTTTCTTTCATTAATAATTAGTTTATCAGTATATGTTGATATGTTATTTAACCCTTTACCACTTCTAAATTCTTATGGCCAATTTCAGTATCAGAGGTAAATACAGTAGTACTGATGATTGGTTCGACCAACTTAATTCTTAACATATTTTGGAACAGTAGTGGCACTTGTGTTGTTTGTCCGTCTTGTACCTGTCTGCGTAGAACAATGTCATTTGCATTTTCGGAAATTTTAGTTGGCCTCCTACTTATATCAAATCTTCCTTCAGACGCACTCCTTCTTCCCCTAAATATTCATCACTTAATTTACTTACTATAGATTATTTTTCCAGAGTTGTTCATTACTTTTGGAAAGCAAATTTCATTCTCCTATAAAATCAGTACTTGCGATTGAAAATTGATATTGGTTGATTGTAATAAAAGAAGCCAAATGATTTTATATGTTTTGACTAATTCTGTTAGTAACAAGCTGAGTTTATCCATTAGATAAATACGAATAGATTTGATTAATTAATATAGCCTTCTCTCACAAAGTACTATTCTCTTACCGTAGAGTCATAGGTACTCTCTGCTACCCTTTAGTGCCATTCAACTGTACAATGTCCCTGGAACTTTAGTTCACCTCTTCATTCTTCCCTTCGTCTTTAGAAAGTCTTCGATAGTACGTTATTCTTCTTGTTTGGTGTCCAGTAATATTTCGAGACTTTTTGCTCCAGTTCCGATTATTTTATTTTTATTATAACAGTAAGCACAGAATTACGTGGTGCTCAGATTTTTTCTCACAATAAGCAGATTAATTTTGGAGTTTCTTCTTAGTGTTCAAGGCAATGATTTCGTGGGTGTCCTGTTCTGTAATTTGTTCATTTCTATTTCATCATAAAGTTTCTGGTCTGTTACTTCTCTAGTTCATGAACCTTCTAATAATGTTTTTCTTCAAATATAATCTTCTGCCTCCTCATGGTGCCATGTGCAAATCACTCTGTCCAGTAAAGCTCAATAAAATTGAAATTTGCATCACCTCCTTTTCATCCTCCTATTTATACAAAGTATCTGATCTTTTAAGGGTCAACATTTACCTGATCATATGTATATATATATATATATATATATATATATATATATATATATATATATATATATATATATATATATATATATATATATATATATATATATATACACACATACATATATATATATATATATATATATATATATATATATATATATATATATATATATAATATTATATTTATATATACACTTTTATCAGCTTTTAATAGTTTTTTGCCTATCTGTGAACTTTGGCCTCCAGAATTGGTTTTGAGTCATAACCCATGGTTCAAATAATCAAGTCTATTGCTGTACCATCCTGCCAAATTGGAAGATGTGAAGAGGATGATAATAATAACACCTTCATTAAATGATGGTGAAGTTTAATGGTAATGATGGTAATCATATAATTTCATTACATTCCTTCCAACGTGTAGCGAAGCAATTCAGTCATATAAATCTATCAAGACTGCCAGAACGAGTTTGTTTCTAAGTATCGATTTCCCTGAGCCTTTGCTCTTTCTCTTTAATTATGCAAACGCAATTTCGTTAAGAGGTATTCGACCTACCGGTAACACTGTCATTTAGGGCGTTGCCTTGTGGTAGGTGTGAAAATATCTCTCGTTGTCAGATACCTCTTTTATGGTTAATTTGAATGGGTGCATCTAAAGAACCTGTAATTGTAATGTCTGAGGACATTCACAAGCAGTGCAGTAGAAAGAGCACGTAATCACACTTGTGTTTTATGCTACATAAAACACATAATAACATCTGCATTTTACACAAATAACACATGCATTTTATACTGCATAAAACTCCCCGACAAGATGATCTGGGTGTGGCAAATTATTTTTTGTTTTGTTTTGTTTACAAAGGTGTGAAGCAAGGGAGAGACTACGTTTAGCGTATACTTGGCTCTCCGACCAGACAAGAAAGCACACACTCGTTTGCTCGTGTCTGCAATTTCTTCTTCTACCAAGAATCCTGAGAAGAACGAAATATTTTCAAGGCTCACAAAAATGTTTAAAAGATTTCCTCACCCCTTCATCATGATCCTGCACTTCCTCAAGATAGTAGGAGGATTCCCATATCGTCTGACTCTCGTAAGACAGAAGTGGAGTAAACCAATTAAGATCGAAGATAAACAAGAAACCACATTTGGAGTGACCGACAAGATTGTCTTTGTAAAGAGTCCCCTAGCAAATGTCTGGTCTCTTTTTTTAGTGATTGCCACTTTCTCAAGTTTCGTTGCGTACACGGTGTGTGCTAATCCCAATAAAAGAAGCGCGCAAGGTCTCCCTCTATTATATTACAATTTATATTATGGCATACTGTACAGTTGTTTTGCAAGTTTATCTTCTATTGAATAAGAAAACTTTGGCCGAAGTGGCGAAGCTTATGACAAGAAATCCATGGAAAGAAAAATATAAATTTTTATCAGTTCCTACCTCTCTTTACGATACTGGTTTGCGCTTTTGTTTCCATTCTCGCAATGGAATCTTTTTTGTTATAAAATACTTTTGTTGTCAGTGGTCCGACAGCGATATGTATAACATTTCTTTTACCTCTTGTCTATGCCCAAAACATTATGCTCACTTGCTTCACAACATTTGGCCTAATCTATTCAGTCTCAAAGACACTGTCACTGAAAATTGATCAAGAAATAAACCATCTGTACAATGAGTGGATCCTTCGTGGTGTGGCCAGTAATGAGACTAAAGCTATACTGGGATATCAAGAGACCCCAATCTTCACATAATGGTCTTTTCAGGAAAGGAAAATCAGAGTTCAGTGCAAAGGATGAAACATCAGTGTCTAGATTTGAACACTTGCATTATATGGGAGATATTCATGTAGCTGAGACTGAATATGCTGTCTGTACTGATGAACAAAATAACAAAATGAAATTTGAGAATCTCTGTTTTGCTGTTGATCAAAGTTGATGAAATTATTGAAAAACTGAAAAAGTTTGAAGCTTTGCCTGTTATTTTAACGCTGTGCACTAACACAATGCGCTCAATTGGATTCATTAATGGATTATTTGTGGCCAACATTCGTGAGATATATAAATTAGCAGCTTTATTTTTTGCACCATTAGCCATCTCAGTTTTATGTTCACCAGACTGCCTGTTATTAAAGGTAAGTGTACTTTTCAGCACATTAAAGCACAATTAACTTAGGATCGTAACGAATACGTAATCGCAGCGCTTATATTTGCACATTTCATGACTGACTTGGCAGCATCTTACAGTTACAATGAGTAACATGGTCAGGATCACAGAATAAGTTTATTGCCAGGATAGAAAAAAATCACTGAAACTTCAAGCCTACATATTGTATAAGGACTGTCTCTATACACGGAAACCACACCCTTTCGTAAAATACTGACGAGCACAATATATATAAATATATATATATATATATATATATATATATATATATATAATATATATATATATATATATATATATAATATATATATATATATATATATATATATATATATATATTATATATATATATATATATATATATATATATATATATATATAGATATATGTATGTATGTATAAGGTGGATGAATAGTTTGAAGATGCTTGGACGTCACTTGGTGCAAATATTAAAATCATTCAGCAAGTCAGAAGCAATCTTAAATTACACGTAGGTTTCATATACAGTATATAATGCAAAACTTATCATTTTACAAAGTCCAGCAAAAAGAATAGCAAATAGTAAAAAAAACAATTAAAATATTTTCGCCGGGTAAAAATGCAATAAATAATAGCTTCTTCAAATTATATTGGAGCAATTCTATATTTGATTCTCCGTACTATAAGAAAACTACGTAATTTTTTTATTTTTTACTTTTAGAATACCTTAGTAATTCCTTAAATGTTATTGAAATATTGAATTTATTTCAACATTTAATATAACATAAAGGATAGGCTTAAATAAAATAAGAGATATTTCACAACTTAACTGCCGAAAAAAAATATCAGGTATATGAAAGAAATATATATACGGTAAACAAAGCTGAGTATAGTAATTAAATGCTGTGCGTCCTGAGGACAATTTTAAAACAGGCGTTCCATTGTTAACAAATTTCTGCTGAGATTGACTTCGCTTAGTCTACTGACTGAAATTAAAATCAAAGAAAGAAATACTTACGAAAAAATACTCCTAGAGTTTACGTCACAAAATCTTTCTGCAGAAGAAGTCGTGGGCGACAAAACTCCACCGACTGGAGAAGGTCCTGAGGAATGAAGAGCGACGTTTAGAAGTAAGTTCCTTATGCATACATACACACACACACACACACACACACACACGCACACACACACACACACACATATATATATATATATATATATATATATATATATATATATATATATATATATATATATATATATATATATTTATATATATATATATACATATATAAATTTATATTACTCGCATCTGGCTTCAACAAGACGGGATGGTTTAGATTCTAGATTCTTTAATAACAACACAGTACTAGCTTTCGAAGACATATACTCTTATCCAAATACCAATGTACTGAGGAGATAACAGCTACTCTTGAGTATATACGCATGCGCTCCACCCAACATCTGTTATTTTCCATCTATAATCCCTTGGGAAACCTGCCAATTGATCTCCAGGTCCTCCTGCCTTCCCCCCCAGGATATATAATGTGTGCATGTATGTGTGTGTGTGTGTGTGATATAATATGCTTATGCATTAATACTGATTCTTTTATAACTGAGAGTCCTTGCTCTTAACACAGGTTCGTCAAGTGATCGCCTTGTTGGAGATGCCCTTGGAATTTGCACTATTCATCCTGTTCACTCTGAG
>JANJGK010006729.1:0-12500 GCA_039081455.1 Macrobrachium rosenbergii
TGATCACTGTCTCTTTTATCCAGAAATTACTGTGTTGACTGTCCTTTTTATCAAGGTATTACTGTTTTGTCTGTCCCTTTTATCCAGGTGTTACTTTGGTGACTGTCCCTTTTATCCAGAAATTACTGTGGTGACTGCCACTTTTATTCAATTGTTATTGTTCTGTCTGTCCTTTTTATCCAAGTATTACTGTAGTGACTCTCCCTTTTATCCAGATATTTATTACTGTGGTGACTGTCCCTTTTATCCATACATTACTGTGCTGTCTGTCACCTTTAAACAGTTATTATTGCAATGTGTCTCACCTTTAACCAGGTAATACTGTGATGTCTGTCCATTTTATCTAGGTATTACTGTGGTGACTGTCCCATTTATCCAAGTATTATTATGCTCTCTGTCCCCTTTAACCAGGTATTACTGTTCCTTTTATCCAGTTATTACTGTGCTGTCTGTCCTCTTTATCCAGAAATTACAGTGGTGACTGTCCTTTTATCCAGTTATTTCTGTTCTGTCTGTCCCTTTTATCCAAGTATTATTGTAATGACTGTCCCTTTCATCCAGATGTTACTGTTGTGACTGCCCCTGTTATCCAGATATTGCTATGCTGTCTGTCCCTTCTTCCAAGTATTACTTTGGTGACTGTCCCTTTTATCCAGGTATTACTGTTGTGACTGTCCCTTTTATCCAGGTATTACTATGGTGACTGATTAATTTATCCAGGTATTACTGTGCTGTCAGTCCCTTTTATCCAGGTATTACTGTGCTGTCTGTCCCTTTTATCCATATATTACTGTGGTGACTGAAAAGGATTTTTAATAGTATATTTCTACGGTCTCGAGTACATGAAATGAGGTATGAAAAACCTATGGAGTTTATTTATCACATAAGTTACAAAGGGAAGGGGAAGTGGGTTGGGGGAAGGGGAGGGGGAAGAGGGCGGGGGGGGGGGGTTTGAAACTACACTATTATCTAAGTCCGGTCAAATGATGGCCACGCGAGAAATTTCGCCTAGATCAGTCAAGCAGTTCATATTTCTACTTTAAAGAGCACAAATATAAAAACAAACATAAAAACGTTCATTTTATATATAAGATGTATATATATATATATATATATATATATATATATATATATATATATATATATATATATATATATATATATATATATATATATATATATATATATATATATATATATATATATATATATATATATATATATATATATATATATATATATATATATATATATATATATATATATATACATATATATATATATATATATATATATATATATATATATATATATATATATATATATATATATATATATATATATATATATATATATATATATATATATATATATATATATATATAATATATATATATATATATATATATATAATATATATATATATATATATATATAAATATAAATATATATATATATATATATATATATATATATATATATATATATATATATATATATATATATATATATATATATATATATATATATATATATATATATATATATATATATAGTAATGATGCTAGCTTTTAGAAATTGGTATTAATTGTTTACTTTTCTTTAGTAAATCAAATTTTTGTTACTTTCATATGGAGAGTAGACAAGTGAATATGTTTTCCTTTTTTTTCATGAGGTCTTCCGTGCAGACTCTACTTCAGCGAATAACTGATTCCGTCTTACACGCATGTCACAAATAATTTACCTCGCGTTGTTAATGTTTCGGGTATTACGAACACCATATAGATTAGACAGACTCAGCGCTTTTCCATTTCCATGGGTCGGCCTGTGGCATGATGGGAACAAGCTACTGATACGTAACCAGTCATCGAAAATCGACAGTAGGCAAAAACAAAAGAAAAGGGAGCACTGCTGTTCAATCTTTTTTCTCTCTGATATTCTGAAGCGCTGTTCATCGCGATGTCGAAGGCTGGTAAAAAGGAAAGAATACGGTTAGAACAACAGCGCTTTGATTTTGACATTTCGATGCCAGTGCGGCCACCAGCATCTCGATGCAGGTGGCCGCGTTGTCGCTCATCACGAAGAGCCCGAGATGAATTTCTATATTATGCAACACACTTCATTGCCAGATGCGGCTATCCCGAAGCATTGGAGAGTACATATTTTACTGATTTCGGAATTATACAACAAATGTAGTTTTCATCAAATGTAAAATTAGTGTCAGCAGAACTTTCCGTTTTCTTGTCTTAAGATATGTTTTGCTAACATTCTTCGATTTTCATCCTACGCTGTTTAGAAAACTCTGCTCACGGGTTTACATGATTTTCTACAAATCTTGTGGTTTATTCAAGGTCATTTCATGGCACTGCTTTTCTTTTCATAAATAGATATGGTTTTCAAATTCTCTAAGGGAAACTTTGTGTGCCTTCCTGATATTAGAAACGCATTACCTTATTCTAAAGCGATGACCTCATCGTTAAGATAAAGCATAGCCTTCCTGAGGCTGCGCTTGATCTTGCCAATGGAGTTAACAGTTGTAGTTGAAATTCAACCGATTGAGTATATGTTTTCCTTGCGTTACTGGTCCTTCTTTCATTTTTTGTATTATCACGGTTTTTAATTTTCTTTTTACTCCTAGTATATGTCATCAATCCTTGTTGTTAATTTCTGAATTTTTTCTTTTACTTTTGTGTTTCATTGCCTGTAGTTCCTTGTTAATATCTGCATTTCATTCTTAATTGTATGTACTTGATAAATCTTAAATGGGCTTACTGTAAGCTCTGTTTTATTCTTTCACCTTTTGCATGTTTTCCTTGTAACACTAATATGTTAATTTTTTTCCATAAATGTCTTAATATATATATATATATATATATATATATATATATATATATATATATATATATATATATATATATATATATATGTATATGTATATGTATGCATAATGCTACGTACTGTAGCTGGATTCCTGCAAATATTAATGAAAGACGTAAAGGCAAGATTTTTGCTCTCTTTTCCTTGCTTTAAAGTAATTTAGTGATACTTTCGGTTAAGCAGTAATCATATCTGACCGTCTTTTATTTCATAACCTTTAATGATAAAATGTAAAGAGTTTTCTCTTGAAATTCAGCTGAGAGTAACTTATTACTTTATCCTATGAGCATCGAATCACAAAGGGACCAGAGATCGACCTTAGCTAGGCTGACAAAGACCAAATTAATTTGAACTCCTTAATAACCCCAGTCAAGCATCTGTAGCAGCGTGAAATGCGGTGCGTATCCTCTGTAAATCAGCTTTGTATCACGTACAGAGATCTTCTCCAGCAAGACGATGGCAATATACCCCATCTACCATGATTATCAAGTCATGGACTTCTAGACGATAAACTTTATTCTATCCTCAGCTGGACATGCCGAGCCAAGTGGATGTCTGGGCAGACTGGCATAGCAGAACTACTAAAATATTAAAGTCCCTCTGAAATCACATAAGTTCGTACATATCTGAAAGATTTCGTGCAGCTGCAGATTCCATCAGATTAGGATTATTTGCCTTCTGGAGATATTTATTACTTATTACAAGGGACACTATCCTGCTGTAAGAATGTCCACATCTGCTGTCTCACCCTGTAGGCTACTTAATCCTAGGGTATATGTGGCAGTATCTGTATTCCAGTAAATCATTCTAAAAACACGAAGCTCTAGTGAAGGAAACAATCATGTACAGGCTATTTAGGCAAGTGTGCCAAAGTCCAGGCAAGAGGGAGACTAACCTCTAAATGATTGCTCGCTTTAGCAAAAGGAATGGAGTCCAGTTAAGTTCTCCGCTTGAACAGGGCCATATAACATGTGTAGGATGTCTAATAGCACGGTAGTCATATCTTAAACAGCCTCTTTGCTCTTGGCCTAGCACATCCTCGAACACAAATTCTAATTAATGTGAGTGATATTATCACTGGTTGAATATTTAATTTTAATTTCCCGCATAAAACTGTAAATTTATTTTCGTTGTCAAACTTACCCGTCGGGAGAAGTTGCATTCACTGTAAATGCCAGTACAATGTAATCACTGTCACTTGTCTCCTTCCATTAGGATAAAAGTAATGCTGTTCGTGCGTGTAAACCTTACTAATTTGTTTATTTTGCTGTGTAGGAAAAGATTAATGTTGCTGCCCGTCCCATCAGAACTACTGCAACAACTAATAGTTCTAATTCGGAGCATTACCGTTATGTACGAGTATGCCGCATATATAATCTTAGACTTTTAGATACAAAAGCTTTCGGCAGCATTGCATTTTTAAAATTAATTTTATTTGCATACACTGAGTATTTACTTTCAGCATACGGCAGCCATAGTTTTTCCCTTTCTTGGTTTTGTTTTCATTTTCCATGTTTACTTGCAAGTGATGTGGACACTTGTGATAGACAGAGTATTAATTTATTTATGCCAAAAGAAATCATACTTGCCCGCGTGTTACAAAATTACCAATTAACTATAGTGGTGGAGGTGGGTTGATATTGACTTTAAGTACAAAACATATGTACAACAGAGTCGACATCAACTTGACTTCTCTTGATGGTTCGGCGATCAGTCAATGTACATACATCGATGTTTCTAAACCAAGCAGCGGTTCGAATCCCACTGGTGAAGAAGCACTCATCAACTATGACTTCCCTTGAGTAGCCTACATTTATTCCCGAATTATAGTGAACTGGATAGGAAACGATAATTGTGGCTTAATATTCTTGGATATAAAAAAATATCGCGGCGCATTCGAAAATATGATTCATAATTAGCCACGTGTTACAAAGAAATCAGTCAACCATCATGGAGGAGATGGGTTGATATCGATTCTAAGTACGAAACCTGAATTCGAAAGGCACCTGCACACCAGAGTTGATATCAATTAATGCCTCTCTTGATGGATCAATAGTCAAGAGTTACTAAGCATCTTCGTTTCTAAACCAGGCAGCGGCTCGAACCCTAGTGGTAACGGGGCACTTATCAGTTATAATTCCCCTTGGGTGTAAATTATTCCCGAGGCACAGTGAAGTGGGTATGAAGCAATAATGGTGGTTTAACCTTTGAATATATATATATATATATATATATATATATATATATATATATATATATATATATATATATATATATATATATATATATATATATATATATATATATATATATATATATATATATATGATTTGTTGTGTGTGTTGTGTTTAGTTTGTGTGTGTTACACTATAGTATCGAGTATGAAAATAAGGATGACTAGATAAAATCCTGTTGCTTTACCCGAAAAACTCGCATAATCATAAATATTCAAAATATTTTAACTAAATCTTTGAAAAAGACAAATTCATATCTTATTAATATTTCAGGTAACAATAAGATGTTTAAAGCATCGTCAGATTATCATACTGACAACGAAATCAACATTGACTGGAGGTCTGGATAAGAAAAAGTAAACTGGTTACAATGAAATAGAACTAAATCCTAAACTCCTCGGGAATCCTGTGGCTCAAACTTAATTGATTTCAAGCTAAAAGGCCACATTGTCTTTGACTAGTCGGCTTCTATAAATCTCTCCCAACCAAGCCATTTCCGTGAAAGCTACAAAAGCAACGGAAGCATTGGTTTTGAAAGAATCGCCTTAAACTCACGATTTCCACTCTCTCCATTCTAGCCTTCTCTCTTTGCATCAGCCGGCTATCCACTTAGCTATTTATTTACACATGCATTTCTTTTGGGAGGGGTTTGTCAGTTAGTATAAAAAGGAAACAAGTACTGTATTGCACGCACTTTATGGACAGGAATCTCTCATGTAAAGTAAACACTAATATACAAGTTACCATCTTATATATGCATATGATTCATTAAGGCGAGTTCTCCCCGTAACTATGCTCTTTACCATTATTAAAAAAAAAATAATTTCAATAAAATTTCCTCATTATCAAGTTTTATTTGCTTCAAAAATATTAGAAATCAAAACTTTCGTTGGATTATGGGATAAACTAAGCAAATGATACCACTTTAATGGGCATTAATACTATTAAACGTAACAGCTATACATCTCTCAAGAGAGCGTAAACCTACTATATAATAATAAATATGATTAAGATGTAGAATATCAAAATAGAAATACCAAGAACAAAGTTTAGAAGTTAAAAGAGTTGTCATGACAGATTGAAACCTCTAATTCATTTAGTATTTACTTCTTATCCCTCTCAATGCATAAGTTTTATAATAGTCGAAGTTGTAATGGAGAAACTTGAAATGAATCATCACCAGTGTCTACCTCATGCTCTGTAAAACATCAACACTTCGGCAGGATTGTGTGAGGTTGCTCAGGAGGTGTTACCCTCAAACAGCGTGTCATTTGTTATGAATAATATTTTGATGGTTTAATTTACAGATTCGATTCAAGCAATCTCTCTTTGATGTAAATGGTCTTTTAACACTACCAACACTAATAATAAATTATTCACGTAGGCTAATACTACAGTATATTACTTTACATGTCACCAAACATCAAAGTAATCATTCATTTAAAAGAAATTAGAGATGGCCATATGGCTAGTTACCGCATATCATAAATCTTCTTGATTTTCCTTGAAAAGGAATCTGATTGGAACATTTCAGCAACTTTGCAATTTATGTTTGTCCAGCAAATACCATAGAAAATGTAACCGGAAAGGTGTTATCATCTAGTTTTCTTACAGTGACACTAACTGTTATCTTCTCCAAAAGAAAAACAAGCAAAGATGTGGGTATAGGATTACTGATGACCCCTTCTAAAATCTGAGTCACTGTTTTGTTAAGCTGATTTGTAAACTTGACTGGAAGATGGTATACTGGACATTAATGGTCTTGTGTGGTCATTAAGTCTAACATGGTGTTGAGTCACTTCGGCTTTGCACAGTTTTATGCTTGCGGTTGTTATGAAGTACTGATATTCAAGCAACAAGTTAATTATTACCAGTAAGTGAGACCTTTCTATCGAAATATTTTGACCATTTTCGTAGGAGAACGTTATCAAAGTTCTAACAGACTCCAGCACGAAACTTACTAAAAATATTGTATTTAGAAATCCCCAAACACTGACAATAACTAGAAATTCAAATATTTTTTGGTTATCAATAACAACTACAATTTGCATTCACATCTGTTGCCATTACTTTTACTAACACATCGTAGGTAGCTGCCAATTCAGTACCTTCATAAACCATGATAGACTGCATCTGATTGATTGCAATGTTTGTTAAGAAATCTTGAGGACAAAGGACACAGTTGATTTTCACGGTTTCAATTCTCTTTGATGTATGTCTTTGTGTCCCCTCAATAAGTGTAATTTTCTGTAGCATGGAAAATTTCCTTTCTACTACCTTGCTTCTGTAAGTTTGTTGTTATTCTTATCCATTATATTCTCTTAGTATGTTAAGAGGTTTATCCCCTTAAACCTATTATACTAACTTGATGGTAAACGGAACAGTCAGAACATCTAGAAATATTCTGTATGGGTTTATATGTCGATAAGATTTTGTGCACGTTCATTGTAAAAAACAACTTGAATTGTGCATTTACATACGGTAAATCCAGGCCTATTACTGATAGTCTTGCGAATGAAAAACTATATTGCTATTTTCTATTTAAATGAAAAGTTAGAGAAAATCACTGTTTTACTTGTGTTTATTTGAGTCTAATACTATTATTTTAGGACTATGTTCCCATGCTTGATGTTTCACATTAATTCGGACTTATTCTTTTTACACAACATCAAACAATTTTGTCAAGCTGTCTAGAGGCATAGCTATCTTCGTGGAAAGCTGTGATAATATACACAAATCATTAAAATCTAAGGAGACATGTCTGCTATAACTCAAGATATTCTTGCAGTGTCTCTGTCCGCCCGTATAATCTATCACTTACCACGGCTATGTTCGTGATAAAAAAATGACTGTTGTTGCCTTGAATGCCTCAGCGTGTTACTATCACATTCATAAACACAGTAAGTTGTATTCACGCAAAGCCTAACATTCTGATCAGGCGCTTCCACCGACCTACATCCCATCTGAGAACGATTTTGTTTTTGTACCCAGAGTCTAGTGTCTGGTATTCTTTTGTATATGGTGGTACATACAATTCTCCCGTCCGTTTAACTTTTGTCAATTACCTACCTCGTTCAGTCGACTGCTGGTAAGAAAACATTGACTGATATACTCGCTGCGCTGGAAGTGTTGCACCCGGCGACATATTTCATTTCTTTATAATTTACTTGTTTCCAATTCCATTTCTCGTTCTATTACCTACGACGTATCTAACCAAGTATTAATATGAATAAGTAAAGCCTCGTTATATTATTTCTCAGCGCAGGAGGGGAGATTTGCACGTAGATGTTTATTCAAAGCTAATACACCCAATGCACTTGATATCTGACTGAAGTAAGGCTGGAGAGTACAAAATAGAGTTTGAATTAAAAGGTGATGAGGTATATGATTCACCCACCGACGCTAAGAGTAAACAAAACTGATATTACATCCACGATTGATTAATTTCCATGAATTCACAAGAAAATGGTCTGCATAAATTGTATTTATGTCCGCTGAAGCCGCCAGATAGTAAGTTCTTGCAGCAGATTATTGCAGCTGTTAATTAATGAGGGGAAGTGGTTGTCCCTAGCCCACATATGAAGTGCCATGTTTAGATTTGTTGATTAGACAGCCATGGTAAAAAAAAAATGATCAATTGCAAATTAAATAAATTACGTAATGGGAATACAGTTAGTTAACCAACCGTCACCTATATGAAATTGACAATTATAAAATAAAAGTTAAAACACAAGAGCATAATTAAGGAAATTGCTATTAATAAGGTTTTAAAATATGTTGAAATAGCTGATTCATACACAAAAGTTCAAGTATGTTTTCATTATCGAAGAATGTTGCCAGTTTCCATACTAGTATGATATAGTTGTATTTGACATGTGATAATATTGTAATAACTACACATCAAGGTAGCCAATAGGTTTTAAAAGTCTTAGTCAAAACGACCGTGAGTGAAACTAATTATTAATCGACGATCAATGGCATCGTTTTTTATTTATTTATTCATTCTACATGGCAAGGTTATAAAACCGTATCCACAGTTAACTTCGACATTATTTTACTCGCACAACTCAATACCCAAGATAAAATTCGATCCACGTCCAACTTTTTGAAATGTACATATAAAGCATTGTAATTACTATCAAGCAAGTGTTATGGTTAGTACAAACAAGTCATATAGAAAGATTTTATACAATTTAAATAATTTTTTACCTCATATTAGTAAACTAGGGTTTTACCCTTCACATTTGATTTTGTGAAACAGAAGATGCAATTATTTTTTGAGGCCAGACCTTCATGTATTTAAAGTGGAAGATGCGATAAATGAATATCTCATCCTGAAGAGTTTATCACTGGTAACGAGTTTTTATGTCTGAAGTGTCCTTTCATCCCTTACTTTCATTTGTGCAGTCTCTCCACACATAATAAAAAAGAAAACTATTTACCCCAAAAGTGCATTAATATTACAGACAGTTCACTCATTATTTATAATATATCTATCTATCTATCTCTCTCTCTATCTATCTACTTATGTATATATATATATATATATATATATATATATATATATATATATATATATATATATATATATATATATATATATATATATATATATATATATATATATATATGTGTGTGTGTGTGTGTGTGTGTGTGTATATATATATAAATGCAAGTATTACTTGCTTGGGTTGACAGCCTCAAATTCATAAATTCAAATAAAATCCGATCAAATAAATGCAATAAAGATATATGAATAAGTTTGAAGAA
Source organism: Macrobrachium rosenbergii (assembly GCA_039081455.1). Taxonomy (NCBI): domain Eukaryota; kingdom Metazoa; phylum Arthropoda; class Malacostraca; order Decapoda; family Palaemonidae; genus Macrobrachium; species Macrobrachium rosenbergii. The sequence continues at coordinate 9,882 of JANJGK010006729.1, forward strand.
TGTCAGTTCCTCCTAAAGAATGCTTAACAGCCAAATACATGATACTTCATTATGCTTTAAAAGATGTGCACAAACCAATAAGACGAAAAAAAAAAAAAAAAATCTCCACCACCACCACCACCAAAGACTCTTCTCAGGAAAGATGATAGAGAATATCGAAGAGAGTTCACGTAAAAAATAGAGGGAGATTTTGTGCCTGACTTTAAATGCAATATTAAAAAGTAAAGGCTGACAAACCTTGTGTTGTGACGAGTTTCTGTTCAGAAGAAAGATCAGAGTAATGAAATCAGCTGACCAAGCCAATGTGTTCTGGGGCTTCCAAGGTCTCCTTCGACGATGAAAACTTCCTGAATGAACAACTTTTGGCAATCAGCTTGAAGCTAAAAAATAAATTGCCCCAACTTTTATTTTTATCGAATAGAGAGAGAGAGAGAGAGAGAGAGAGAGAGAGAGAGAGAGAGAGAGAGAGAGAGAGAGAGAAAGCGTTCTTAAGCACAATCCTCAGTTGTAATATATTCTTATATTAAAAGAAAAAAGGAAACATTCAATGGGCGATATATACGTATTATTTTCCTTTTAGAAATGAAAAGAACACTAGAAACACATTTAAAACACCTGTCCTTTTTGTTATAGAACTGTAAGCAGACATAATTTTTTAATATTTATCATATTTAAACGCTTAAGTGTTAAATATTAAATTTATCACAAAAATGGTAAATAAGTAGCAATATAAAGATATATTTGTTCACATTACACTGATAAGGGTACAGTAGTCCAGATATCGAATATGAAAGGTACCTCACATCACAATTAAGGCAGTCCAAGGAAATCCAAAGAGGTGTGAGCAAACTTGATCACGTCTGCAAACTTGCACACGTTTTCGTCCTGCGGTTCCCTCCAGTCTTAGGTTAGTTGGTTCATTATTATTATTATTATTATTATTATTATTATTATTATTATTATTATTATTATTATTATTATTCAGAGACGTTAAACAGGCGTTTCCTGTGTACGTTCATTCGTAGTATATTGGTATAGTAACAAACAATTCTTTGTGTAAATACATGACTTGCTAGCTTTCAAGAGCTACTGACACTTCGTCGGAAGGATTGTTAGTGAAACCGAGTTATGTGACTTTATGACACTGTATATGTAGTTCTTGCAGACCTATCCATCAGGTATCCATAAACTTTCATGCTAAAAATGAAACCGTCACGGGTCGGGGTGAGGATTCCGGCCAAATACAGTAACGAAATCCGAATTACTTTCTGAACGAGTGTGAATCAAAACTTTTGTCAGACATTACCAAATTATCGACATTGCTAATGTTGGAGTTTTATGGTCACATTACTCAGCAAACTGTATGGATGGCTTCCCAAACCCATTTTAAACGCGTGACTGAATTTTATGATTATCTAAAGGAAAAAAAAATAATGTGATGGTCAACTTAGAGTTGCCCCTCTTCTCATTCCGTTAGAAAAAAGTTTAGACGTCATATGGGCTAAAGGAACCGGGGAAGGGGGAGAGAAGAGTTTGTACATCCTTTTCAGAAACAGAAATACGTGGAAACTTTTTAAGTTATCAGAGGCTGACAATTTTTTAAGTTTTGGCGGGAAATCGTCAAAACAGTTTCTATCGGTTCTTCTCAACCCTCATGAGTCTCAGTAGGAGAATATTTCGCTGCGTCTTTTTTAATCAATTGGAAAAGTTACGTGGATGATTTTTTTTTTTTTTACGCTGTGGGGTAGGCTATAGATTCTGTGGAGAAAGTGGACTAAATTTTAGATGAACTCAAAACACAAGAAATTTCCATGACATTTACATTAGAGAAAAAATATTGATACACCAATAAACATGAGAAAGATGTTCGAGTAGTAGTAAAGCAAGAGCTCTAAAGCACTTAGCATTTATACTCTGATCTCTATAAATGCTTGAAGCCTTATGGAGACCAATAATGTCTGATCCCAAGGCTCCTTGTCCATTTCTCGTTCTTCCTCCCGCAATTGCTCTCTCAGCCAATTCATTTTCTTTCTTCGGTGGTGTCCCGCGGGACCGATCTTCTAGGGTCGTTTGGCCCAAGGTCCACGTTACGCTTTTTCGTTTCCTCTATTTTTTGTTGCTTTTTAACTTTCTTACGATGTCGGCTTGTCAATGATTTTTCTTGCATTTTGCTATTTTGGAATTCTGAATTTACCTGATTGTTGGCCGAACATTTCATTCACGTATTTCAATTTATTAGCAGTTTTGCGTGTGCAGTAATGAAAGTCTACGAGCAATAAACTATTCATACAGGCTTTTTGTTGTCTGTATGCCTCTCTCGCCTTTGCCCCAGTGGAGCAGTGACCTGCAGTCTCGACCTTCTCTAGTATTCTCGACATTTATTACCATATAAGGGTATATTTACAGGTATATTTTCCTATGGATTATGCCACAGCGGTATCATACTTGAAGTTTAATTACTGCATTGTAGTCCTTATTACCTTACGTAATGGTTAGCAGACTTCCGTTTTCAGATATCTTAATAACTGCAAATGTGTTCCGTGTGCGCTTCTTATCATCATTGAAGCGTCAATTATGTTATAGTCCCGATTTTTTTGCTTCTATTTTGATTCAGTGGAT
>JANJGK010006729.1:15000-35375 GCA_039081455.1 Macrobrachium rosenbergii
CATCTGAGGAAACAAAGGCAAAACACAACTTTTAAAAATAGACACAGAGAAAAACAAATGTGAGATATTTCCCACATTACCAACCCCAAAAGAAATACACATCATTAAGCATGGCAAAATCAAAATTCAGAAAAATCAATAAAAATCAAAGAGACATAGCCAATAATAATAAATGGGGAAAAGGATATTCAAAGCATGGTAATCAGTGCAAAGAATCAGTACATGTTAAACAAAGTTATTAAAACCAATTGAGATTTTTTTGAAAACAAGTCTCAGCTCACCTTGCAGGCAGTACACAAAGTCCTCCATTAAAGCGGATCTGATCACAAGGGACTCTCGTTCCAAAATATCTAACCTGTACTCAAATTGGATAGTTCACATTTCTTATGACACTCCCACGAGAGCTGAACTCGCGAACTAACAAACACTCTACCGGAACTTGACAACTTCCTGTGACATGGCCAGAGCATGACACCTAAGGCACGATACCCTTTGTCTCCATGAGAGGTTAGACTGACGACCAGACTTCGTCAGCACTGACTCACTGAATACCTAGGCACTATTTCCATTTACTTTTGCCCAGAATATCTAAAAAAAAATGCTTAGCTAAAAATAACCGAAATATATGACATTATTATTTCAAATGGTTTTCATGTATACATAATTATATATATGTATATGTATAATATGGTACATGAATATTTATAAAAATAAAGGCAATGCCATGCAGGAAAGTGAAACAACAGAGTGGTGCTAGGCCTTTTGACTTACTGTCCTTTACTTAGCAGACTGATAGAAATATAAAAATAAGTTCCACTGTCATTTTTGGTGGTCAGTATCATTCCCTGTATAATCTTTTAATTGACTTGTCTCTGCCTCCAAGGGGTTAGGCCTAATCTTTTGAAAAACCTCTTAAATATTTACCTCTGTTTTGGTAGGTCTACTAATTCTTCAAGTGTGTTGGATTCCAGGTACATATTTTCCTTTATTATCCCCACCTGTTATTTTATAAGCTTTCTTTGTAAAATTATTTTTATATTTCTATCAGTCCCCTAAGTAAAGGACAGTATGTCGAAAGGCCTTGCACCACTCCTTTAAAATAATCTCTTAATTCTCCTCCTTGATCTAGTGACTGCTTGAGCCTCTCTTTCAGGTACTGCCTCCTGGGAAGCCAAATCCCTGCCAGAGGCATAGACAAGCCGGCGAAGGGGATTAATTCCAAAAGAGAATGTGCCCTGGCCTCGACAACAGATTCACCGCATAGCCAGGGCATACCGCATGTCATACTGCATGGCGAAAGCATGGAAATCATAGAAAACGGACCGCGAGGCGAGCAGGCACTGCCATCTGGGAGGAGAGGAATCATAATCCGCCTAGGTTTTAAAAGATGAAGCCTGGGCGGTGCTCATCAGAAATGCCCGACCCTGGACTCTAGACACTTGTCCCTTGTCTCATCCACTCCATTAGAGCTGATTTTTCCCATGTGGCTGCTCTGAGCCTCAGTCTTTCTTTGTGGTGAAAGCCCCTAATTCATGCCTTCCCTGCAGGCGCTGAAGACATAGTTCCGTCTCCTACGAAAAGGTAATGTACCCTAAGCAAGGTTTTGAATCAGCCATGACCTTATTAATCTTCTACTGAATTTATTTTTCTTTCTAAATTGCGATCTTTTTACAAGATCTGATTTGTTTAGTACAGTGAGTAAATTATTCCAATTCATGTTGATTCCAGTGCCCAGAATCGAGTAGCTTTGGCATCTGATGTGCAACCCCCTCGATTCCATAATTCGCTACTTAAATCTGTGTAAGTAACCGATGCATTCTCGTTTGCAGACAGAGTTGCTAGCTGTGAACCATCTGTTCACCCCTGTGCTTGTGCCATGGTTACAACCACTGCCCCTCACCCAACAGTGTCCTATGAAGTGGATTTTTCCCCAGTTTATGTTATTGAGTAATTTACTGGACTTTTAGTTATTCAGCAGGAATCTGTTACCCCTGCCTGGTTTTGCAAATTTCCCATTCTTCTGATTTAGTTTGTTAATGAAAATATAAGTGATTTTAAGTGAACCCCGTGTGTATCTGAACTTTCCCTATTGAAGTAAAGCCTTCAGCTTAAATTTCTCCTTATGTTGTTTACATGAATCCACACCTGCAGTCAGAATTTAACCCACGTGGTGAGTTTCCTAGTCTTCCCCAAGTAAATCTTTAACATTGGTGACCCTTGCTTGAATTCTTGTAGCCTGTGACCTCCCGCAAGCTATCAGCTACTAGCTATGCTAAAGCTGGACTGGACACAAGACATAGAAATGAACCTTTTAAAGTAAAATCACCATTACAAGCACTCGTGAACAGGTTTCCACAGCATAAGTACAATGTTATTTTAGTTTATGTGTTAGGTGCGAACCAAAATCGTGACTGTAAGAGCTGTTAGGGGGTGGTTAGACCATGTGCATGCTCCACAAATAGCTAACAGAGAGAAGAGAGTGTTAGTCATCCGAAATAGAAGCTTTTGGTGCTATCACATGTTAGTCTAACCATTTTTAATGCTAGGAAAATTAGGCAGTGAGGTGACAAATCAAGTGATATCGAAGGAAATAATGCCTTCTTTCCTCTCCCATGTGTTGCGGACAATTTGTATTCCACCATTTTAAGCCTTTAAGTGTTTCTCATCCAACAAAACCCTCTCCTAAGGCTTATGCTACCCATTTCTTTTATATTTCACTGACACATTCAACACACAAAACCATAAGTTCTTCGGGGCCCAAATAACCACATTCAACACGCAAAACCCTAAGTTCTTCGGAACCCAAATAACCAAGTTCCACAATCAAAACCCTGAGTTCTCCAGAACCCAAATAACCGTGTTCAACTCGCAAAAAACTAAGTTCTTTGGAACCCAAATCACCTGTTCAACAAGGAAAAACCTAAGTTCTTCAGAACACAAATAACCGTGTTCAACATGAAAAAAATATAAATTTTCTGGATCCCAAATAACATGCAAAAAACCTAAGTTCTTCGAAAACCAAATCACTGCTTTGAACACGCAAAAACATAAGTTTTTCGGAACCCAAATAACAGTGCTCAACATGCAAAAACCTAAGTTCTCTGGAACCCAAATAACTGCATTCAACAAGGACAAACCTAAGTTCTTTGGAGCCCAAATCACTGATTTCAACACACAAACCTGTAAGTTCTTCAGAACCTAAACAACCATGTTCAACATGCACAACCTTAAGTTCTTTGGAACCCAAATCACCGTGTTCAACTTGCAAACCCCTAAGCTCTTCGGAACCCAAACAACTGCGTTCAACACCCACAACCTTAAGGTCTTCGGAACCCAAATAATTGCTTTCAGCACGCAAAACCCTAAGTTCTTCAGAACCCAAATTACCGCATTCAACATGCAAACCCCTAAGTTCTTCAGAGCCCAAATAACCACATTCAACATGCATAACCTTAAGTTCTTCAGACCCCATTTAGCAACATTCAACATGCACAACCCTCAGTTCTTTGGAACCCAATTAGCTGCATTTAACGTGCACAAACCTCAGTTCTTCTGAACAGCAAAACAGTGTTAAACACTCACAACCTAAAGTTCTTCAGAATGAGATAAAATTGTGCATCCTATATAAACCCCTTGAGTTCTTCAGAACAGAATAAAAGTAGCGCATTACTCACAAACCCTTAATTCTACAAAACAAATCCTGAACCGCTCATCACAAGCAAGCCTGAGCTCTAAAGAACCATCCTTGAAGCAAAAGGCCGCATCCAACCCGAGCTTTGTTCTTTTCTAACCTTAGGCCAAGGATTTCAGCACCATGCAGGTCGAGGACTTCAAACTGTTCTTGAGTATTGGCAAACAGTTGCTACTGATGTGGAAGGAGCTGCAGAGTTCGGTCCTAGAGAGGGCCAATGCTACAAAGGAATAAAGAAAGGAGAAGCCAAGGGATGAACTAGAAAGAAAGGAGAAGGAAGCCAAGGAAGAATGAGAAAGAAAGAAGCAGAAAGCCAGGGAAGAACGAGAAAGAAAGGAGAAGGAATCCAGGGAAGAACAAGAAAGAAAGGAGAAGGAAACCAGGGAAGAATGGGAAAGAAAGGAAAAGTAAGCTAAGGAAGAACGAGAAAGAGCAGAGAGGGAAGGGGAGAAAGACAAGTAAAGGGCCCATAAGCTACAAATTGGCCAGCTCACTGCCACCAGACCAGTTGCCCCCTTTCCCCAACCAACTATTAGCAGCATAAATACCCTGATCCAACCCTGGAATGAAGAAGAGCCTGAAGCCTGGCTCAACCACATCACAAAGGTCCTCTCGACATACTTGCAGCCCTTGCCGAAGTGGCACTGATCTTGGAGGAGCATCTGGGTGGAATGGGCGCCTCTGCTTTCTGTTTTCTCACCCTGGATGTGCAGGGAAACCTCGCAGGGGTTTGTCGGGCCATCATGAAGGCCTACGAGATCACTCCAGAGCGATGGAGTGACGGCTGAAGGACGCGGACCAAACATGGTCTGAGTGGGTGTACCATAAGACCAGGGTTCTTAAGATGTGGCTGGAGTCCCTGAGTGCCATCACAGTGGAAGATATCCTCAAGCAGTTCCAAACTGAGGACTTCTACTACTCTTCGCCTGCCTTCACCACCTATTTCTGCACCCAAGCTTCCAAGACACTCAAAGAGTGCTGTCGCTTGCCAGACAGCTGGTACACCTACCATCCTCACATGAGCTCTCTGAGCCACAAGATCTGGTCCCCTGTTCCCACCTCCGGTCAACCTACCCCTAAGAGTGGGCACCCTCAAAAGAAGCTTGTGTGTGGCCATTGTCATAAATCAGGGCACTATGCTGAGCAGTGCCGCCTGAAGGCCGAGAATTGGCCAGAAATACACCCAAAACCCTCAGCTGGGGCCACGCCCCCACAATCCAAGGGGGAACCTACCATAAGTCTGTTCCCTCTTTGGGGGGCAGTGTCAAAGAGGGACTTTAGCAAGGAGGTCTGTTGAGACTGTGGCAAACGGGGCCACGTGTCCGCAAACTTCAAATCCTGCCCAAGACACACTGTCCCAAAGGTAGTCCAGACGGCTGTCCACTCCAGACAGACCTTGAGAGCATAACCATTGAGCCCCTCGGCGGCTCTTCTCCCCCTCAAAAACTAGCTAATATTATAGACACCAGTTCTGTAGTGTCTCATCACATGGGTCCACGTGCCTTCCAGTGCCTCCATCCACAAAGACGAACGTATGACCATCTGCTGGGTTGATGGGAATACAAAGGACCTCCCCACAAAGACTGGGAAAACATATTCGTAAGTGATAATATACAGGTAAATACGGATATATTATATAAAATATTAGAGGAATAGTGGAAAAATATATATCGAAGAAGAAAAGTAAACATCAGTCATGCATACCAAGAGACCGAAGGATCTTGTTCCAGAAAATCAGAAAGTGGAAAAAAGGTCTTGCAAAAGAAAAGAATGCATGGAAAGTGATGGAGCTAAAAAGTAAGATAGAAAATGCAGAACAAAAGATTATACAGTCAAAAGAAAAAAAAAATCAGGACCTAGAAGAAAGGACCCTACAAAATATCAAGCAAAACCCCAAAATTTTTTACTCATATGCAAAAAAGATGAATAAAAGAAGAGTAGAAATAGTCCCTCTAAGAATTGAAGGGTGATTAACAAATGAAAAAAAGGAAATATGTAAAATATTAGCAGAAAGATATAAGAGTGAATTCACACCTAGAATTGTTAATGAAGATAATGATACAGAAATAAGAGATGAAAATAGTGAATATTTATTGGACATAGATATTACTGAAGCCGATATTGTGCAGGCTATTAACCCTTAAACGCCTATTGGACGTATCATACGTCGACTAAAATTGTCTGTTGGGTGCCGAGTGGACGTACCGTACGTCGACTACAAAAAATTTCAACCTTCGGTCAACTTTGACTGGACCGAAATGGTCGAAAAACGCAATTGTAAGCTAAAACTCTTACATTCTAGTAATATTCAATCATGTACCTTCATTTTGCAACAAATTGGAAGTCTCTAGCACAATATTTCGATTTATGGTGAATTTTTAAAAAAAACTTTTTTCTTACGCACGGGCGGTAACTCAGCCGAAAATTTCATAAATTCTTTCGTCATTTTGTCGTAATTTTTGCACTGTTCTATATTAGCCGTTACATAAAGTTTTATATATAAAAATGTGCGCAATTTCATGTACAATACAGCAAAATACAACCCATGGTTGTAGCTTTTATCAGTTTGGAAATATTTTCATATAAACCACGATAACTGCCAAAATTTCAACCTTCGGTCAACTTTGACTCGAACGAAATGCTCAAAAAACGCAATTTTAAGCTAAAAATCTTACGATCTAAAAATATTCAATCATTTACCTTCATTTTGCAACCAATTGGAAGTCTCTAGCACAATATTTCGATTTATGGTGAATTTTTGAAAAAAAACCTTTTCCTTACGTCCGCACCAGAAATTCTTTCGTCACGTTGTCGTAATGTTTGCACTGTTTTATATTAGTCGTTACATAAAGTTTTATATATGAAAATGTGCGCAATTTTATGTAGAATACAATAGAAAATAACTCATGGTTGTAGCTTTTATCGGTTTTGAAATATTTTCATATAAATCACGATAACTGCCAAAATTTCAAGCTTCGGTCAACTTTAACTCGACCAAAATGGTCAAAAAACGCAATTATAAGCTAAAACTCTTACATTCTAGTAATATTCAGTCATGTGCCTTCATTTTGCAACAAACTGGAAGTCTCTAGCACAATATTTCGATTTATGGTGAATTTCTGAAAAAAAAATTTTTTTTCCTTACGTCTGCGAGCGGTAACTCGGCCGAACATCTCAGAAATTCTTTCGTCATGTTGTCGTAATGTTTGCATCGTTTTACATTAGTCGTTACATAAACTTTTATATATGAAAATGTGCGCAATTTCATGTAGAATACAACAGAAAATAGCTCATGGTTGTAACTTTTATTAATTTTGAAATATTTTCACATAAATCACGATAACTGCAAAAATTTCAACCTTCGATCAACTTTAACTCGACCGAAATGGTAAAAAAACGAAATTGTAAGCTAAAATTCTTAAATTTTAGTAATATTCAATCGATTAACTTCATTTTGCAAAAAATTGGAAGTCTCTAGCACAATATTTCGATTTATGGTGAATTTTTTTAAAAAACATTTTCCTTACGTCTGCGCGGTAACTCGGCCGAACATCTCAGAAATTCTTTCGTCTCGTTGTCGTAATACTTGCACGGCTTTATATTAGTCGTTACATAAAGTTTTATATATTAAAATGTGCGCAATTCCATTTCCAATACAACAAAAAATAACTTATGGTTGTAGCTTTTATCAGTTTTGAAATATTTCCATATAAATCACGATAAATAGAAAAAAATTCGACTTTCGGTCAACTTTAACTCAACCGAAATGGTCGAAAACTGCAATTGTAAGCTAAAAAACTTACAGTCCAGTAATATTCAATCAATTAGCTTCATTTTTCAACAAACGGGAAGTCTCTAACACAATATTTCGATTTATGGTGAATTTTTTAAAAAACATTTTTTTACGTCCGCGCGTTACGAATTCATGCATCATTTTGTGATAATATTTTCTCTGTGTTGCTTTGATCGTTTTAAAATTTGTTATATACTAAAATCATCGCAATTTAGTGTACAATACAACTAAAAAGAAATTAACTCATTAGCTTTAACCGTTTTGCGTACAGCGCGATTTGTATACAATTATATACATTTTTTTTTCGCTGTCATATATTCCAATATTTATATATGATAATGATATTTTTTTTCATTTCTGATGGTTGCATACTAAACTTCAGGCAATGACAAAAAAATGAGCCAAAAATATACTCTTAATCTTAAAAACTAAGCGTGCTGTGATTTTTTTTTAAAAACTTTTTTCCGCTTCGGCGCTAACTCACCGAACGCCGCTGGCATATGGGAGACGTTTTTGTAAATAGGGCTTCGGCGTTAAAGGGTTAATGAGATTAAAAATGGATCAGCAGCAGGACCAGATGGTGTTCCTGTCATTTTGTTAAAGAAAGTGGTTCATTCAATCACAAAGCTGCTCGCAATATTATTAAGACAAAGTATAGATTCAGACAAGATTTATGATGAGCATAAATTTGCATATATTACCCCAATTTTCAAAGGTGGATCAAGAATAGAGGCAAGTAATTATAGGCCTGTGAGTATGACATCTCATATTACAAAAGTTTACGAAAGGGTAATGAAAGAATATATAATGGAACATTTAAAGAAAAATAGTTTGTTTAATATAGGACAACATTGTTTTGTTCCCGGAAGAAGTACACAAACCCAACTGTTAGTCTGCCATGAAAGCATATATGAAAATATGATAAACGAAAAAGATACAGATGTGGTTTACCTAGACTTTGCAAAAGCTTTTGACAAGGTAGACCATAATATATTAGCAAAAAAAAAAATTGGAAAACAGAACATTGTGGATAAAGTAGAAAGATGGATAAAAGAATTTTTGCAAAACAGAAAACAGATAGTGATTGCTAACGACGAGAAATCGTATGAAGCTACGGTAATATCCGGTGTGCCACAAGGTACGGTGTTAGCTGCATTGCTGTTTGTGATTATGATTGCAGACATAGACAGTAGTGTTAAGGACTCGGTAGTGAGAAGTTTCGCCAATGACACAAGAATAAGTAGAGAGATTACTTGTGATGAAGATAGGAACTCGCTACAAAGAGACCTAAACAATATATATAAATGGGCAGAGGTGAATAGGATGGTATTTAACTCTGATAAATTTTAATCAAGAAACTATGGCGATAAAGAAGGAATGCTATATGCATATAAAGGACCTAATAATGAGACAATCACAAATAAGGAAGCAGTTAAAGACCTTGGTGTGATGTTGAATAGGAATATGTTATGCAATGATCAAATAGCAATACTATTGGCAAAATGCAAAGCAAAAATGGGAATGTTGTTCCGGCACTTCAAAACAAGAAAAGCCGAACACATGATTATGCTTTATAAAACGTACGCACATAGTCCACTTGAATATTGCAATATAATATGCTACCCACACTACCAAAAGGATATTGCACAAATAGAGAGTGTACAAAGGTCCTTTACAGCTAGAATAGAAGAGGTTAAGGACCTTGACTACTGGGAAAGACTACAATTGTTAAATTTATATAGTCTTGAAAGAAGAAGAGAACGCTACATGATTATCCAGGCATGGAAACTGATGGAAGGAATTACCGAAAACATCATGGAGCTAAAAATATCAGAAAGAGCAAGCAGAGGTATATTAAGAGTGCCCAAAACTATTCCAGGAAAACTAAGGAAAGCACACAGGACATTAATCCACCACGCACCAGCATCGATAATGCAGCGTCTATTCAATGCGCTACCAGCTCATCTGAGAAACATATCAGGAGTGAGCGTAGATGTGTTTAAGAATAAGCTTGACAAATATTTAAGATGCATCCCAGACCATCCAAGACTGGAAGATGCAAAATATACCGGAAGATGCATTAGCAATTCTCTGAGGGACCTGGGGCAATCTGAATGAACTGTAAGGTCTGTAAGATCACTACCAGTGATTCCTCCCGGGAGAGGGAACACCTCCTCAGAGTCGTCCAGTCTTTAGCGACTGGGCACCTCTACTCCTGGGCCAAGACTTTGTCCAGTGGAAGGAGACCCTGACCCCCCTATGGTTCACGACAGCTACGACTCCCAAACACCCGGAGGAGGAGACACCATCCCCCAGTGATGACTACAGCCTGATGATCTTAATTTAGCTGAAGTGCCATCCATGGCTGCATGACCAGACTGGCACTACTCCAGTCGAACCTGTTTCTGATCCTGGGGTGGACGCCTCCACTCTTGCCTTCAGCTGGGGGTGGGTTATCCAGGCCCAGATGGAGGACACCACCCGGAGGTGCCACCTTTCGGGTGCTGCTACGACGGAAGAAGAAGTAAGGAATTTGGTTAAGGACGACTTCCTCCTGGGGAACGAGGTACTCTATCAGGTGACCGGGAAAAAATGACCCTGCTCACATTTTCAACCAGCTGGTAGTGGTTCCTCCAATAAAGGGGACTGGTACTTTTTATAAGTTACAAACACAGCTAAATGCAATTAAAACTGCTGATATGTCTCTCGGAAGTTAATAGTTAAAAGAACTGTAAAAAAATTTCCCTGACAGTAACAATGATTACAAAACTTTTTTTTAAATACAAATGATATACACAGGTCTTGAGTTAAATACATTCACGTCACATGCTAAAGTGACAGTTTGACAGATGGCCATGGAATGGCAGCAATATTATGACAGTTGGTTGTGAGTACATCTGCACTTCGACAATAACAAAACTCACATGATCAGGACCAGCTGAACACTGTTCTAGCTAGGAATTACAAAATGAAATACATGATTCTTTTCTGAGTGAATGACGCATGAATAGATTTTGAAGTTAATTAATCATTGAAAAATGTATACAATAACTTTACAAGAATAAAAACTTGAAATCATAATCATTTCCCTCCACTGAAGGAGGGCATGTGAAAGACGACAGGCCTACAAGGGGCGGAGCTAAGCGGCTGGCGAGACAGGCACAAGTCAGCCTGGAGAGCCTATGTCAGGGAGTAGCCAACACAATAAATTGTTGTACTCCTAACACATTTCAACTCTAACACTTCCTATAGCTTTGAAAATGTGCTCTAAGCTTCACAAAAGAATTAACTACACTAGCAAGACCTAGCAAGTCCAGCTAACATGAAAATGTGCCACATGCAAGGCAAGGCCCTTGAATAATTAATTAGCTAACATGCAACCTACTCCGACTTCAGAGGAATTCGCTGGCGTGCAGTGATGACTATAATGCACACAGCTTTCGCCCGCTAACTTTGTATCCCAACAGCGGGAATTTTACGAGTTCCTAGTCACAAATTACGAAATAAGTTAAGTATATCTTAGTTTAACCAGACCACTGAGCTGATTAACAGCTCTCCTAGGGCTGGCCCGAAGGGTTAGATTTATTTTTACGTGGCTAAGAACCAACTGGTTACCTAGCAACGGGACCTACAGCTTATTGGGGAATCCGAACCACATTATAGCGAAAAATGAATTTCTATCACCAGAAACAAATTCCTCTTGTTCTTCACTGGCCGGTCGGAGATTCGAACTCGCGACCAACAGAGTGGTAGCTGAGAATGGAACCCGCTCACCCAGCGTGGAACCAGAAATTACGAACTTACGCACTTAAACACACTATCGTGAGAGAAATAAATTTTGTTTGTTCGTCTTCATGGTCCAAGTTGCCATGGGAGTATTGAATGGTCAAGTTCGTCTCTTAAAAACAACACTAAAATGCTAATTCAGGCAAGGTTAAGCCATTCTTATGTCTATGGCCGAGTGGTTGATTCTGATACTTACATAAATAGCCTTGCTAACGACCATAGAGACGTAAATGGGAAAGAACATGGAAAAAATGGGTAAGATCGCCAAAGTGACAATTGTAGTAATTTACAATTACTTTAATTACAAATTTACAGGGTAAATCAAAAGTGTAAATAACACCAGGAAACAACTTAATAGTTTAAAATAGAAAAAAAACCCACTTGCAATGGGCATAATAACAATGCATGGAATTTATTCCCTTAGTCATTAATTAATTTATAATAAAATGGAGTTTCTAATGATGCAATTCCCGGTAATCTTGGGTCAGGGTAGAAGTATACTTGATATAAGAACACAGGACATCACTCCTGTAGGAAAAAAGAGATGTCTAATTAACACACTGCCCTAATTACCGTTTCACACATATAATTTAAGGCATGAGTTGGAAGGGAACGTTACATTAATTTTACTTCTGCCACTAGGAACTTTTACTGTACTTCAACGTCTTCGAGGGAACACCTGAGACACCTATGTTAAACTGCACTTGAGAACAGGAATGAACGGAATACTGAAGCGTGAGTAAGTTGGAGAGAAAAAGATAGAAGATAACAGATACAAGGAAGATTCCATTGCTTCACAGACATATATGCAGTTTGTGTATTCTTCATAAAACAAATGAGTAGTGCCAGTCTTTTTTTAGTTGCGTGGTAGGACGTCTTTGTGGGTGCTGGGTTGCCCTCAGGATAAAGAGGCTATTAGGAGAAGGCCCCGTGGAATGGGAAGGACAGCTGCGAACTTCACTGTGGTTCGCTGGCTACTGCATCTTTCCACGATTTTTCCCCGCTTGGAACAGGGGTGTTTTTCTTAGGCTTTGCCTCCGGCTATCGTACTGGCGCATCTGAAAAGCAGAGGAAATTCCACCAGTACCACAGGACAAAAGACACGAAGGGGATACACGATTCGTAACAGGGGTGCAATCTGAACAATGGGACCAAGTGTTATCCTGGAGAATTCAAACAAAAAGGAAGTCATAAAAGGGGACACAGCTAGCTACAAAGTTCCCTTTCGCTTCCATTTTTCATTTCTTTATTTAGTCTAAAAAAATGTTCAATTTTTTCTTTGAGCTTAATGCCCGATGTTTATAACAATATATATCCATTTATTTATTGACATTTTTCATATATACACACAAACACGCACACACATATACAGTATATATATATATATATATATATATATATATATATATATATATATATATATATATATATATATATATGTGTGTGTGTGTGTGTGTGTGTGTGTGTGTGTGTGTGCGTGTGTGTACACACACGCACACACACACACACACACACACACACACACACACACACACACACACATATATATATATATATATATATATATATATATATATATATATATATATATATATATATATATATATATATATATATATATATATATATATAGTATATATACAGTATATATATATATATATATATATATATATATATATATATATATATATATATATATATATATATATATATATATTATTATTATTATTATTATTATTATTATTATTATTATTATTATTGTTATTATTACTCAGAAGATGAAACCTATCCATATGGAACAAGCCCACAGGGGCCATTGATTTGCAATTCAAGTTTCCAAAGAATATGGCGTTCATTAGGAAGAAGTAAGAGGAGATAAAGGGAAATACATAAAGAAGAGATCCCACTTATTAAAAAAGAAAAATAGAAATGTATTAAAATACAAGGAGAATAGCATTAGTGTAGTAATACATTGCATCTTTGCTTAAACTTCTGAAGTTCCAGTTGCACAACGTCCTCTGGGAGGGTATTCCACAGTCCAACGGTGTAAGGGATGAAAAACCTCTGTAACTGAAAAGTTCGACAGTGTGGCCACATTTACTCCATATTGGTGCTGCTGTTCTGCGAATCTGGTTGCTCTCGGCTGGTAAAGGGGATCAGGGATCAGTTGTGAGTGTGAAAGATCTCTGTTGGAATACAAATTATGAAAAAGTGACAAACAAGAAACCATCCATCGATGGTACAAGTCATAACTGCTACTATTAGGAAACAGAAGCCTACCATCACGAACCACTCTGTCTAAAAGAGAAATCTCTGGTAGAAGCAGACGTCCACACCGGAGAACAGTATTCTAGTAAAGGAAGCACAAACGACCTAAAACAGGTTGCACTGATTTTATCACAGTTATGAATATATGAGGTCTTAAAAACGATACCTAACTTTCCAGCGGCATTTGCTGAAACTCTTTAGATGTTTCTTAAAATTTATATGTGAGTCAAAACTTACACTTTGAATAGTTAAAGCTTCAGACTCATTCAGCAAAGTTTTATCCACCTCAAGGGGAAGATGGGTGGGAAATCTGAAGGAGATCTGCTAATCAGTAGTGTTTTTGTTTTACTGGAGATCAGCCTCATACCCCACCAATTACACTATTCCCTGATCCGGTGCATGTCCTGATTGATGCTGAGGGCAGCTTCATTTCTCATAAGTTGAGATTTTACTACACTCACAAGTATTTCATCATCGGCACACTGAACAGTCTTGTTTTCCAGGCCAACAACCATATCACTTGTATTCACTAAAAATAACAGTGGATCAAGAACACTTCCCAGTGGAACTCCAGACAAAATAGGTCTTGGTTCACTAAAGATCCTGTCCACAGCAACTCGCCGTTGCCTACCTAAAACATATTCACCCACTCCAAGATTCTGAAGTTCATAAATAAGTGCCTTGTGATCTACTAAATTGAAAGCATCACTGAGATCTATTTGAATTACTCTGCACTCAAAATCGTTATCAAGGTTCCCTTGCAAATGACAAGCATTAACGAGAGAGGCATCCTCAGCTAACTGCTTAGCTTCAAAAGCTCTATGAAGCAGTTCAGCCTTCTCCCTAGGCCAGTAACCAATCTACAATCATCTGATAGTAGTGGTGGAATGAAAGAAGTCCTGACCCAAGGATAGATGATGCCAGTTTGGTCCACCACAGATGAGGCTGAGTAATTCATTCAAGTTTCCTCTTCAAGGAATTATTGTAATTTCTCTCGGCTGTATGATAAATTATATTCGCAGCATGGAGAGACTCAATAAAAATGGTGTAATTTCCATGTGAACGATTTAGCCTCTATGCATTGAATTTGGTCTGTTTGTAACGATAGGCCCGTCTACATGCATCATCAAACCATGGCTGGCCATTTGTCCAAAATTTGATGACCTTTCCAGGACATATCTTATTGAAATAATAATTTCTTCGGATCAGGATCTAATATAGCATCTGAGATATTAAGTACTTGACAAGCTTCAACAATGCAATCCCAATGGGCTCTTGATTTTAGCCAGACCGTTTTTCCAATAGTGGCATTAGGAATATACTGGTTGACAGATATGGCCATATTAATGGCTCGATGATCAGAAGAGCCTATATATTCACAGACCTTGGACTTGACAATAGCTGGAATATCTGTGAATATAAGGTCTAATCTGTTGCCAGAAATGTGGGTGGGTTCCTCAATTAGCTGGACAAAATCGAAGGATACACAGAACCCGAGAGCAGACCGACCATGTTGATCTGTGGAATCTGAATTTAGCCACTCACTGTGATTTGCATTACAGTCTTCACAAATCGAATCCTGTTACTGAGCCATACTAGTATACAGTATATATGTGTGTGTTTGTGTGTTGGGAAACTTGATCTATAGTTCTCTTACTTCAGGAAAGAAGTACTGTCATTTTTAGGGATAAAATCAGAGGCGGCATATTTTTTATTTCGATCACAATTTCATGTTTGGGGCTTTTTTATTATCCTGAGACACTGACAATAAGTTGCTTCTACAGCTCCCGGAGATAGCATGATATTTCATCTGGTTCCTATGTCAAAACGGAAATGAGGTAGCAGTTCCGCTATTAAAGTTAACATTTTGTTTTACCTACATATTTATCCATATGTTGGTTGGAAACTCCACACTATTTTATCTCTTTTGTACCCAAATATTACTCACGTATACTATTTACTGTCCTTTGAGTGTGCATTTATATTCATAGTGTTTAATTCTTTGCAAGTCTCCAGTTCTATTATCACAAAAATATTGATAACAGAGAAACTGTATTAAAGTGTTTTCCCCCGTTTCCTAATTAAACGACCCTGATTGCTTTAGCATTTTTTGTGTGAGTTGTACGGCTACACGAACATACTAGAAAGGATCACGGTGTTTTTTCAAAGGTGCCTCATAGTATTATTAGTTTTTTTTTACATCAATAAACGGTTTTTGCAATATATCCCCCAAAATGGCATTAGTATTACATGCATTTTTCATTAATGTGGACGGGACGCTGAAAATAAAGCAAATAGATCTTTTGAGAAATAAATAGGTAAATGAGAACAATGGAAGTTAAAGCTATTTTTATGTTTTCTGAACGCCAAGTAAAAAAAAAAAAAAAAAAAAAGAATCTCAAGTGACGCTCAAACATTACACCGGAACTGTTGCAGTCCAACGAAAATGTCATAACCTCTGTTTCACAAGAAATTAAAGAGTTTATAATAAAAGAGGCTGCTCTTCTAGATGAAAGGTTAATTATTTGATAGGAAAAACTCGAAGACGATATTTGATGAATGGAAAAGGGTTGGGAAAAGTTACTAAAAAATCATTTGACGGATTATAATTAGAATGAGCTGTAAAATTTATATATAGAGCAAAAAAAAAAAAGAAAACTTATCATTGCAGGTATCATCACCCCAATCAGTTACAAGAGTGGAAAGAGAATTAGGAAAAGGAAAAGAGAAGAAAGTTGAAATTCTCGATCTAACCCAAAGCTTATGCTAATAGAAGTAAAGTTGGAGAACATGTGATTCATAAAACTCGAAAGAATCTTTGCTAAGATAACCAGTAGCTAAAATAACTGTTTCTGATTACGGAACATGGACCACTTCTCACTATTCATAAATGATGAGAGCGTAAGTCATGATAACGACAATATTTTATGCACCACAAAATGAACGAGCTCTTAATAGAGGCGGTTTGCTGTAATGAACCTTGAAAGACCTTGAAAGAAAGTGCTGTGCATTCACTTTTCTTCGTTGCGAGGGGTCAGGCAAAGGGGACGTGATTTCGTGTTATAAGGATTTGAAGCAAAGTCTCTCCTGCGTTATAAATCTGATTATATGGCATTCACTATTACAGGAAAGTTATTGAATTTCATCATTTTACATTAATCCATTTTTGAGCATTCGAGCAACGAGGAAAAGTACAAATTGATGAGTGGCAATCCGACGTTTTTACTTATGCATAGATCACTATTTCGTCTCCATTCAATAAATCATTACATTTTCCTACGTATACCACGTGATTTGCGTAAGATAATAACACTTTTCAAATTATATTACTGGCTAATCTTCGTCGGTAACCCTTATATTACTGAGAATATAGGATTTAGGCTAACGGCCAAGCGCTGGGACCTATGAGATCATTCAGCGCTGACAGGGAAATTGACAGTAAGGAGGTTTGAAAGGTGTACCAGATAATTGTTGGAGAGGGTGGAGAGTCAGATGGAAGAAAGAGAGCATGAACGGAGGTACATTACAAGGAATGAAAAAGGTTGCAGCCAGGAACCGAAGGGACGTTGCAAAGACCCTTAATTATTGCCTGCAGTGCACCACGTGTGATACACTGACGGCACTACCCTCCTATTGGGCCTTATATTACTTTCAAAAAATGAATTTAAAGAATTGAATAAAATATGGCAAAATATAATAGAAATGAACAGATCTACCCTTGTAATTGTAGTTCACTACAGTTGTCGCTGTAGATTTTTTAAAATTTTATCCTACTTCTGGATATCGGCAAAGCATAACGAATGCTCTCTTTTTTTTTTTTTTTTTTACTTACGCTTTTAGAAATATTCACCCAAATGCATAAAATAGATAGCTAGATCTAATTTAAAAAGAATAACGAAAGAGCTGAAGAATTATATAAATAATAAAATTTTCCGTTTGTTGATAATCTTAACACACCGGATCTTTTAACGAAATCAGGAAATCGTCTGTTTTGGTCTAAAACCCTTAAGAACTTTCTTGTCTCCATGATCCTAGATTTCCCTGATTCGAGAAATCTTTGGTTTTATTTTTGGGTTTGTTTTAGTTATTATTTCATGTTTACAGAATCTGTTTTATTTAGTCATCTTTAATACCAGTATGAAATGATTTGGACTGCGCGTGTTACAAGAAATAGGGTGTTACATCTTAAATGCCGCGCATAAAGACGTACAAGCTAACACATACATACGCACGTACACGCATGTCCATATCGACGTGTATGCGTGTTTGTGTGTGTTTTGGGTGTGTGCATATACGTGGGTGTGTACATGCGTGTACATGCGTGTGTATGTGTTAGCTTGCGCGTGTTTATGTGCGGCATTTAAGATGTAACACCCTATTTCATGTAATATACGCAGTCTAAATCATTTCATAACGGTGTTAAGATCACTAAGTAAAACAGATTTATAATAATTCATCGTTGTGACCCAAGTGTAAATAAAATATAATAAGAATAAGGAGAGGCGGAAGATAGTGAAAATGCTTAATCTTATTCAAGTTTGCACACCATCTCTTTCCGGTATTCTCATTGGCCTCGGTCTCTTTTCTAGAAGTAGGGATATGGACTTAATGTCCCAAGAAGAGTGACACTTAAACACTCGCCCTTACCTGTACATTAAATCTGCAGTATCACTAAAGCGTTATCGTTTATTTTTAGCCATTGCTTGAGATTTACAATAAAGAAACTGATGTGGACCACCCAAAAGTGTCATCAATGCATAAGTATCTTGGTGAAATGACTTCTTTATCAAACTACCCGTAATTCTACTAAAGGACTTCTGTGGTTCCACTTTCCTTTGCAAAAAATTCACAGAAGAAAAGAGTTTGGGAATGATGGCCTTTCTTAAACTTACCTTCGTTAATTTAACTGTATGACAGAATCATGGAGATTTAATATCATATATACAGTAGAATTCGAAAGTTCACCGGTAGCCAGAAGTTGTTGCTTTCACTGACAGAGAGCGCTGGTTCACCAGCAGGGATGAGTGTCGGTCGTCTTTGGAATTTGACTTTAGTAGATTTCACGTGCAGAACAAATAGTAACAAACTGTTTCTCAAAGTAATGTGCATGGCATAAAGAAAACCAGCCTAAATTTTGTAAACAAGAGGACTGACTGGCCTTTCAGATGAAAGAAAAAGTGTAGGTAAAAATGTAGCAAAACTAGTGGATGGCCACTTTATCTGTAACATTTTTACTTTGCTTATGTCGTCAGTCCGAGTTAGATAAGCCTCATGTGTTTTGTACATGCATACAAGAAATCTGTTATTAGTGTTTCTGAAGTTTCATTCAAGCTGGATCATGGCCCCAACTAAGGGGGTTCAATAAGAAAAGCAGCTAAATATGCATCATAATTTGAGTGGTTTGCTCAGAGACCAGTTCCAGTTACTTAACCCTTTGATTACGGCCGAGATGAGACCTCACACTTACCACAATCCGGAGGGTTTTCAGGCGGTAGTCACCCGTAGCATGCTACCAGACGCACGAAATCGTAAACAATCATTGTAATAGCGTTTGTATTTGTTGTTTTGCTGCAAATTAACCTGTTTTATTTATATGATAATATTGTGATAGTAGCGATCCGTGATATAGATATTATGCAATTAATGTAACAACACAAATAAATAAACATAGGATAAGTACTATATATCGGGGTTTAGTGTTGCCAGAGGTATAAGCACTGCACTGATTGAGGATGACAGTCTTCTTTTTTTTTTTGTCATTTTCTCTAATTCTGTTTGAATCCGTAAAGGACAGCTACATCACAGTTGTGTATTATAGTTAAAAATTATTTGTATATTCGTCAGAAAACTAATCATAAAGAATGTTCATCATTTTTATGGTTCCGCTTACTATTCCACTAGCTGGGCAAAAAAAAAAAAAATGAGAGAGAGAGAGAGAGAGAGAGAGAGAGAGAGAGAGAGAGAGAGAGAGAGAGAGAGAGAGAGGCGTGACAGAATAAAAATTTTTACCTATGATTTATTCCTTCTAATTGTACATCAATAACATTGGAGAGTAAGTAGACACAATCACAATATTGGTTGCAATATTAACCACATTTCTGGGTAATATTTTTATCAATGATCAAGCACCCAGCTGACAAGGGATACGCAATCTAGAAATTCAGATGAATTCTGCAGTGTTTGAAAAATGGTTTAAAACCCAGCTTCTTCCCAATATAGGGCCATCTGCCATCATAGTGTTGGATAACGCTTCTTATCATTCAGTTCGAATTAATAAACCTCCGACAATGTCTGCCAAAAAGGATGAAGTTAAAGACTGGCTAATAAAAAATTAGTAAAGTTGCAAAGACATTCATGTAAAGAAAATGATTACGTGATTGACAGACTGGCAAGAGATCATGGACATAGTGGTTAGGCTGCCTACATATCACTGCCAGTATAATGCAACAGAACTGATATGGGCGCAGGTGAAATCATACGTGGCAAAGAAGAATCATTTTAAAAAATCAGACCTGCTTCCTTTGGTCAAAGAAGCAATTGAATCCATATCTTCTGACAACTGGGCTAATGATGTGAGACATGCCGAAGATATAAAAAGAGATGACGCTTCAAGAGATGTTTGCATTGATAAATATATAGATTCTTTTGTTATCGATGTAGCATCCTCTGACGAGGATTCTTCATAAGTAATGTCTCCTCATACTTCGATTGTAAATAAATTTATTGCTTTCCCTTGTTGTGTGATATCCTGTTGAACACTGAAATTGAAATAAATTGAAATATAGATCTGTTTTTTCGACAGAAAGTGGCAGAAATATCTTTAAAAATCTACATATA